>JAQGAD010001430.1:0-19801 GCA_034696625.1 Isotomurus palustris | reverse complement strand
CAAATGATTCTTTCCTTCCTCCGAGCAAACACGTTGAGAATCATCTCTCGAGTCCCATGGGGAAGCGTAGATCCGTCGATTGTCGACCCCAAACTGAAGTATACAAATCCGTGAGGAGATTGTGATACGAAATCTTCTAAATCCTAAAAACAATCGTTCATAAATTGGATGAAGCTCTGTTTACTATTTTTATTTCACGTTAGCTAATTCAATTTCACCTTTGGGAGTGGAGTCGCAGGTTTACAATGCGTACACCCAATTTCAATTACATCGGGAGACAACGGTCTCAGGCCGGTGGAAGTGAAATGAGTGTTCATCATAAAGAGACTTGCATTTCTGTGGATTTCTGCAATTGAAGGAACTTCTTTTCCCAAATATTCCCTGTAGATTTCCTCCATCATTGGATACACGACCCACCTGAACTGAACCTGTGTGAAAACCAGTTGAAAGCAAAGTTCACAAGTCTTTCTGTAAAGGCCATTTTGCCAGTAAAACTTAGGTAAGGATTAGGAACGGTGGAGGACGGGAGCATTGTTCCCTGTTCACTAAGGAAGGTTTGCTGCAACGGATACGACTCCATCAGAATATATGGAACTCTTTTTTCAAACAGAATTCCGTGGAAGCAAAGTCCAAGTCCAATATTGGAAATTACCAAGTCATACTCCCGAGAAATTACTTCCTGGAACTCCTTGTCCTGATAAACCTTATGGCAAAAGGCTTTAAAGTGGTCGTACGTTCCTGAAGATACAAATTCTATTGGAGAAACTTCCACGATTCGGTTGAATGATCCGTACTGCTCTTCTCTTGTGGATGGCATAATCTCTGACATTTTTTGGAAGATTTGAAGACAAGCTCGAAGTCACAACTGTCACAGAGTGTCCCGTTCTTCCCAACCTAAAAATGATCGGCTCGTAAAAGTGTTTCTCGCTCCGTGTGGCTATCGGAATAAGAAACAGAATTCTCTCGGCCCGAAATTCATCAAGAGACAAAAGATTCTGGATTACTAAACCAAACTCTAAAGTTAAAACTTTCGTCATAACTCCAAGATGATTTGTGTTTTCTCTCCTCCTTCAAATGCAGACTGCATGTGTTTATAGCTTAGCATAACAAAATGTATTCAAGTGTGTTTTAATCTTCTCTTTTCTCCACAATGCAGTTTTGTTCAACAGTTTAACATGAGCTGGTTATCTTACACGCATTTTGGAGGCTTTTGAAGGTCAATTTACTCATTCTCTCTTGTATGAGTAATGATCATCTTGGATAAGTTTTTAGTGTAGTGTGGTAGATTTTACCAGTAATACAGTTGTATATAGCTAGATCCAATCTACAAGTAATTTATTCATCATGATGAGATGACAGACATTGTCAGACATACTTTTATCACACCTCACTCACACCAAAGAATATGCGAAGCTTTTTTCATAATTTACGATCCACGTTTCAGTTGTGTTTTTATTATTGGCCTTTCAATTTATTTTTGCTCGCGGAAATCCTATTTCTCCGCCAGCAAATAGACAAACACCAGTTACAGATGACAATGCCCAAGAATAAAACGAGACTTGCGATGAGAAGCAACCCTAAAAAGACATCCACAGAATGAATCTGGAAGATATTCAAGTTCCTCGCAGGAGAACGCAGTTCCTTAGCTCCTTTCTGGTTTATCACAAAGTTGCTCCAGTAAATCGCTCGCTTTAAGGGCGTCTCTGGTTGGTCTCGGAACAGCTTTGAGATTCTCGAGGCATTTCCACGATATCTGTGTTATTACGAAATAAATTATTGCATCAAAAATTAATTATCATAATTTTAATCCATCTTACTGAGGCTCGTAGATTAGCTTTGTAATCGCAGCCTCGAACTCCTTCTCACTAAACTCATGCAGATCCAACGTGAGTGCGAATCCGTTTTTCACAGAGTACTTTGTGTTCGTAACCTGATCGAAAAACATAGGAAAGAACAACGCTGGTACTCCGTTGTAAATTGTTTGCTGGGTACTCAGGAGTCCTCCGTGGGAAATGAACAGTCGGATGTTCCGATGACCTACAATTTATATTAATTAAAACCTCATTAAGTCTATTCACCTTAGTTTAATTACCCAAAAGATCTTGTTGAGGCAGCCACTTCTTCAGCATCACATTCTTCGGAACTCCTTCCATCGTCTCACTCTCCCATTTCCAAACGACTCTTTGCTTCATCCTCGAAAACACGTTGAGAATCTTCAGTCTCACTTCATCTGGCATCGTCATTCCCTGCAGAATTGTCCCCAAACTGAAGACGATGAATCCGTCCTCGGCTTTCGACACGAAGTCTTCCAAGTCCTTCACAAAACAACTCACCATTAAAGCTAACCATTTAACCAATCCCGTTTTACTGCCTTCGCTAACCTTTGGCAAAGGCTTAGGTGGTTTGCAGTGGACTCCTCCGATCTCAATGACATCAGGCATCAGAGGTCTGTGGTAAGTAGAAGTGTAATGCGAATTCATAAAGAAGAGACTCGTCTCCCTGTGAATGTCCGTCACTGAAGGAACATCTTCCCCCAGGTATTTTCTGTAAATCTTCTCCATCTTCGGACTCACCACCAACTTGTCTTGTACATACATCATCCAGTTTATGAGGAAGTTTCCCATTCGCTCAACATAGTTCATTTCATTGGAAAAAGTGAAGAGTGAATATGGAACAAACGAACTTGGCATGTGAGATCCGAGATCTTCGAGGAGATAACTTGGAGCAGGAAACGAATCAAACAGAATGAAAGGAGCTCCGATTTTGTGAAGAACTCCGTAAAAGCAGGAGCCGTAGAAGACGTGAGTGAAGACCAAGTCATACTCCTTGTTTATTGTTTGCTGGAAGTCTTCGTCCTGGAATACTTTGTGACAGAGTCCTGCCAAGAAATCCAAGTCCAGAAATCGGAATACCAATTTAGCGTACCTTTGAGACACGCTGCCGAACCCTCCAAACTGTTCTTGGTACGTTGATGGCATAATCTCCGTCACATTCTCGTGTCTTTCTGAACTCAACGAGGAAGTTACAACTGTCACGGTGTGTCCGTCCTTTGCTAATCCGAAGATCAATGGTTCGTAGAAGTGTTTCTCACTTCTCGTTGCAACTGGAACGAGGAATAAAATTCTTGCGGATTCGCATTCCCAAGTGAGGTGGCACAGCAGCAATAGAAATCCGAGGAATTTCATTTTGCTTGTGGAATTTCGACCCATTTTGCACCAAATGTTCTTTGGAAGCAGAGCAAGAACAGACTAATCCAGCAATCCAACTTATCCAGCCAACACTCAATTCAATAATAATCACTTTTAGTTAATGAAAGTGGAGGCTCTGTTTTAATTACTGGGAACTCATAATTAATCTGAAAACTTAAACTGACGATTATCATCTTATCCAATCAATGACAATCGCTCATTGTTGAACGCAACCCCTCAGAAGCTAAAACTGGTTTTTCTTTTAATTGCATTTCCCATGTGTTATTTTGTTTAAAGTCCGGTGAGAGTCCTTCAGAGTAATTTCTCACGCTAAATCTCATCATCTCCACGTTAATCAATCCAATTTATGCTTCGATTCATTTTAAAGATTCAAGGACTATACTTGCACTAAAAAAAATGCACCCAAATGACGATAAATTTTTTAGTATATTCAGATATATATTTCGATATGTATATGTGTCTATGATTCAGAGTTTCAGAAAATAATAAATTACGTCAGGAATACTGTCATACCAGTCTTTTATGGCTATTTTCAGAACTTACAGTGGCTTACTTTACATTGTGTCGCTAGTTTCGAGTGTCAGGAGTCTGGATATATTTAAAAAAATATACAATTCAGATTTACAATTCCTTGAACCTTAACTGCAATTCAATATACACATAATCAGTAACTTGTAACATGCCACATTCTTATGTTTTAGTGGTACATTAATTCTTAATTACTAATTACTAAAATAAGATAAATTAAATGGAATATTTGGATCGGAGTGCTACGAGCTGCTCGATTTTGTTCTGCATCATGACGATTGTCGAGGAACTGTGGTCAACAGTCGCTGCAGCCTCGTCAACGGATTTGGTCACAATTGCTTTTTTTATTCCCTCGAGGTTATTCAAGTTGGGTCTCATATCTTTAAGTATATCGTTCAGTTGCTGTTTGGTCTGTTCCAGGAGTTTCTTCTCTTCGCAGTCTCCTTGCAGTGACGTGACATGTGCAGCCAAGTCCTGAATCTCCTTCGTCTTCAAGTTGTGGGAACTCCAGGTGAACTCCACAGGCTCCAGGTTATGCTTTGTTCCAGCAAACAACTCGATTCTCAGGATCCCTTCATTGCTGATGATTCCTTTGAGACGGACTCCCTTTTCTGGTGGCTGGACAACAGTTAGCGAACCCACATAAATGGAGCCCTCAGTTATAGTGACACGTGTTCCTTTACAACTCGATGTAATCAACGTTATGTCTTGAGCGAGTGGTTCTCCTTTAGCATTGACTAATGGACTCTTGTGTTCCACAAATCTACGAGGTTTTCTATCAAAACTATGGCTGAGCTCAAAGCTATAAGTCAACTTGTCCTGGACGATGTTCTGCATGAGAATCTGATCTTGTCCACTGAATCTGGACTCGTTGTGCTGGTCTAAACGAGACGCCACATCTGCAGCACCTTCAACGATGTTCAAGACATCGCCAGCTTGAAAAATACTTGATGAGTTGCTCTTACAACATCGAATCAGCAAGGGGGCAATTTCTTTATAGAATGAGTTGGCATCTGGATTGGTGTTGACACAAACACAAGCTCGAATGTATTTGCTGAGCTCCCCGATCATTTCTTTCACTGAGCGTTCCACTTCGACTTCAGTCTTGCCTTCTTTTGCCAACACGAAGTTCCTGGCACCGGCGCCCTCAGCTAATGAAAAAGCAAAGCTACTGCTGCTACTTAAAATGCTGTTTCTAGGCTGAAGATTTGGCAAATGACGACTTCCACAGCTGGATTCCATTCTGAGCTGTACACCTTTAACTGTGTAAACCGCAGCGTCGAAGTATGAATCACTGCACACAGCAACGAGTATCACCTCATTTTCGTTTGGTTTGTTGGTGGTGAAGTTAGCGTGTGATATGGCAGCAGCGGAGGTTTCGTTGATGAGGTGAATGCTTTTGAAGCCAGCGATGGTCGCAGCGTCTCTCGTTGCTTGTCGGTGGACGCTGGAGTACCAGAGGGGCACAGTGAGAACCACCGTCTCCCAACTTCCATTCAGCCGCTTCTCTACTCCCTTCTTCACCTTGGACAGCATGTGACCCATCAGCAATTCTTTCCTCGCTTCCTGGATGCCTCCAACATCATATCCAAATGAAATAAACGGCTTCTCTTCTTCTAAAATGATTTGGCTCATTGAGTACATCCACCTCAAGTCACTTCGGACTCTTGTTGTAACTTCACTTCCAACAAGAATCTCGCCATCCTTAGATAACGCCACAACACTTGGAGTAGCTTCCTCGTCCCACTCGTTCTTCAGGAGCACAAACTTCTTGCTTACAGGCTCCACCCAACCCACGCGAATGAAGCGAAGTCCAAATTCTATTGCTATTGGCTTGAGTGTTTTTTTAGCAGGTGCAGTTTCTGCAGAAGTAGAAGCACGTAAACTCGGTGTGCTCTGAATCGTGGGAGGAGTTATTGGTGAGGGCGTGACGACAGAAGGATGTGGCACAGAGCCTTTCGCTGTCGACTTCTGCTCACGCTGCTGCCGTTCTTCAGCCTGGACCTTTTGTTTCATGACAGCTTCCTCCGTCGTCTTCTTTTTCTCAATCTCAAATTCCTTTACGTCAATCGGCTCATTCTCATTCTTCGCCTTGAAGTCGGCCCAATCAGCCTCGATCTCTTTCTTGAGAGTTGTGACATGACTGGTGGCTTCCACAAGACCTTCCATCTTCTGCAGCTCAAATTCTAAGGAGTTACAAACCTCAGTGAGAATTGCGACATGGTGCCTCTCAAACTCCTGAGAACCCATCGATCCTCCAGTTTTCTTCAGACACTCTTCCATTTTGTAGTTGTAGGTCCGTTTGTTATCATTAATCGCCCAACTGACGGAGCTGAGAAACCTGTCGCTTTTCCGTGTATTTCGCTCTGAAGACGTCGACTTCTTGGGCGTGGAAAGAGGACGATGAGTGGACTCAATTTTATTGTCATCAACGCAACCACCAGAAACAGAAGACTCAAGCCGATCTGACGTTTCAGCACAGTAAGAATCATACTTCTGTTTCATTAAATTGTTGTAGCATTGAAAGATTCGTATATCATTCTCAGACATTTCGGTAATCAGCGTCTTTTCGTGTTTCGTGATGAGCTTATTCATTGAAGCAAACACGTCGAAGATCCGATTGATTCCATCGGCAAGATGTGCGGAGAAGAAGGACGAGCTGAATAACAACTTGGCTTGTGCGTCCGTCTGGGCTCTTTCGTGGGAGTCCCAAAGCTGCTGGGAGGACACAAATCTGTGTGCTTCAAAACCTTTAGTCACAGCTCGTCGGTAATCTGTCAATGCTTCCTCTAGAAGGTTCATTGAGGAACGGAAGTTCTTCGAATCCTCCTCCAACATCGTCTGTATCACTTCTGTTGGCTGCAGCTTTATCGTTCTTGCATTTTTTCTCAGGACAGCAGAAGAGATTTTGCCAGGATTCGATGTAGCTCCCCAGTTGACGATTTGTCGAACAGACTCCGCCGTTGCATTCTTCAGCTTTTGGTTGAGTGAGTCTAAACACGAGTTGTAATCTCTCTGACTTGACTCAATACTACGATTTAAATCATCGTTAGCTTGTTGAATAGAGTTGCAAATATGCGTCCGATATTGGAGTTTCGGCCACTTCTGTCCTTGTCGAATTCTGTCTTCTATTTCCCGAAAACATAGGTCCGATAACTCGTCGAGTTTGGTTTCGACAAGAGCAGTTGACGACGATGCATAGACGTTGATAGTTTTTGCGAAGTCATCGAGATCTTTGCGGTACTTCGTCAGGAGCTTCTCTACTGTTTGTTGGATGCTTGTTTCTTGAGTTGTGTCCCCATTCTCATCCAGAATGTCGTCGCTCTTGCTTGGATTTTCATTCACTTTGGAATTAGCAGGAGGTGTCCGTTGGTCCTGGCTGCAATCCATTATCGTCTGCGGTCTGAGGATAAAAGTATGTCTGTAGTGTTTTTATTGCCATAATTGATAAACTCTGCAGATATTTTTTGTGGCAAACTACTTTCTTGAAAAACGCAGCGTCAATATCCTTTGTCAGTATTTGTCCAAAAGTGAATTTTCTTTCTTCATGCGTCTCAATGTGGAGGAGTGGAAAGCAAAAACGCCAATTCTTTACAAGTGTTGTAAAAATTTCTGTAAAATCAGAAGCTACTTATTATGTTTGCAAGATTAAAACATTAAAATACAAGTCATGAGATAAATGAACACAATAATTTAATAAAGCCTTACGTGGATAAGTGTAGAAAATTGCCAGTTAATTAAAGTGGTGGCAGTTGCAAAAGTTGGAGCGAGGATGAAAGACGAGACCGGAAATAAGCAAAAATAAACAAGATTAATATTTATCACTTGTTGCAATATTAAACACTTAAACTGGCAGACAGTTGAAATGTGGGCTTACCAGCGGGCGCCCTTGGTGTTGGAGTTGGGAGTTATGCAAAACTTAATACATGCAAACAGGTGGAAATACTAATACTCCGATTGTCAAATGGGATATGGAAATGAAGGTGGTGGTTGGAATCTGCTTGTTTTATTCGGTTATCTGGTTATCATGATTCTTTACCCGTGCTTTTGTAAGTTCTTTTATGTAATGCATCAATGCATGCCCTATCGAAGGTTTTCGTTGCAAGTTTTAAAAAAATAAAGTGGGGATTGGAATTTCAAAGAGTAAGATCATTTCTAGAGGAGTCGAAGATTTTTTAGTCAATTCAGGATCGCATCGCTCAGAAACCTATTTCAATGCAGCAAGAGTAGAGCTGAGAAAGATTGGTCTTGATATTCTAGTTTAATCAACATTTACGATTCGATAATCATGACACTGCAATTTACTACAGACTTAAATTCATAGTATTCCATAAACAAGATACTTATTCAATCCAAATCAAACAATTCACAGATTAGATTCACAGCGTCTTCACGATGAAATCAAATGAACAAAGGTTTGAATGTGTGGGGCACTCAGCGACACTTCCACTGAATTTAAATTCATACCCGGGAGTCCTGATGGAATAACTTGGAAATATTTTGAAACTCTTCTTCTCACTGCGTCAAATAAATGAAACTGCTCTCACTGCTCTGTTGTATTCTTAACCACTTTACTGGATCCTAATCCGATTTCCATATCCTCCGTCATTCCTAAGAATTAACTGACATCTGAAATCAGAACTTACAAAAATGCCGCAAGAACGAGACATCCTCAAAATGATTTGGACTAATTTCGTGAGGTCCTTAAAGCCGAGACAAATCAAAGGGAACCTCGTAGGGAAGGACCACTTTGGAAACAAGTACTTGGAAATACCCCCAGGTACTAGGCCATGTCGGTGAAGCTGGGATTGGTAATCTATTGATATTGGGCATAATTAATTATACTTCTTTTTTAACAAACAGATCCGAGCATTGGCAAAAGAAAACCTGAGCGATGGTTTGAACCAGCCAAGAAGGATGCTTTCGATCAGGAAATGCCTTCAGAATGGGAAGGTACGGATAATAAAAAAGATTCCTTTTATATCCCGCTGGTTAGAAAGATTATTAAAATGAGTGCTTATTAATTGTATGGTTGCAGCGTGGTTGAGAGGAAGAAGAAAGGAACCTCCGACAGACGAAGAAGTGTTGAGGAACAAAGCCATCGCCGAGATGAAGAAGGAAAACGCTGCGGAACTCGAAGCCAAACACCGACCTCCAGGAACTCTACCTAAACGAGACAATGTTGGTGTAAGTTTGGAAACTCTTATTTATCTTCTACACTCATCAATTCTTTGCAACTGTGCAATTTTTATGTGCTCCACAGGAATTCCCTCAATATCCTGAGTACGAAAAGCCTGGGAAGCCGTTTGGAGATGATAAAGATAAATGAGTCATTAGTGTTAATTCGAAGAGTAGAAATTAAGTCAAGTAGTTTGTATATTATTATGACGTACCGGAACTGTTGATAAGTTGTAAGTGTTGCCACAACTTGTGTTTCATCATGCTAAACTGTAATCACAGTAAAATATGAGTTTATGAGGTATAAAATTGATCAATTATAATTAACTGTTTATTTATCATAACAGGCAAGTCTCACGTTTCTCATCTGACGCCTCAATGCAATTAGATTCGAAAATTATTCATGGCATTTATGAAATTAAAGTCAGTCTTGTTCTCGTGAAGTTTTTGGAGATACTAAATAGTATGTTATAGTATGCGATCAATGCGATTTGTGTTGGATGTGTGTTGGAGACGGGAGCGAGTGGAGGGAGAGCCGGCGAGGTTTCCTAGCTACTCCAGCTCCAAACAGAGAAAGTAGGGAAAGTCGCACATGCAAAATCACATTCACTTCCAACCCTCCGTCCAACCTTCTCTGCATCATTCAGAAATATTCAGAATTTGTTTACTTCAATTGTAACATCAATTCAAAATCCATCAAAATCTCATCTATGAGCAGGCATAATTTGTTAGTCGAACTGGAGATGGAAGAGAATCCTGTTAAAGGATCACCACGTAAGTGTAGCCATATTAACTGACTCCGTAGCCTTCTTTTAACCTTTATTACGTGCCAATTCATTTACAGCGACAACTCGTCCAAATCCGAAGCCCAGAAAGAGACGAGAGAAAGTAGTAGGCAAAGAAAGCAGCCTCAGCCATGAAAATCTTCTCAAAAGCCCCGAGCATCCGAAACCCAAACCCCGTCGACGGCAGCGGAATGACTACGAAGATGATCTGTCAAGTTCTTCCGCGACAAACGATGAACGGAACGTCAGCGTCAAGGCAAGAATCGCAGCGTTCGACAATCCCGTCTTTTTAGACGATGAAGGACCGCAGACAAAAAAGTCGACAAGGAGAGACCGACGAAACTCGGATTCTGTCGATTCCTCTCCATCCATTTATTCCTTTCAAGAAGGTTCTTCAAGTAAGCAAAAAGAACCAGAGCCGTCAAAACAAAGTCGTCCACGAAAAATCTCCGGAGTAGAAGATTTCGACGCTTCCACTTCTGAGTCAGTGAGTAACAAACCCATCATTCTATCATCATTTTTAGCCGATTCATTAAATTCTTCGGATTTATTTCACAGGAACACGATTCATACTTGTACATCGAAAACGAAGTGAAGCAAAAGGACAAAAGCAAAACTACCAAAGTGTCTGGCCAACTGTTGGAAATAAATTACGAGTCCCCAAAGCGCACGGGAGCGTCTAAGTCGAAAGATCCAGCTGAGCCTGAAGACGCTGCCAAAAATGAAGACCACAAGTCTCCAAAATCTCGAGAAAAGCGCCGCAAAGAGAAGAAAGGGCATGTAGCCATTGAAATAGAAAAAGAATCAGCAGAACAACATAAATTTGAAGTTGATGGAGAGAATCCGATTCCTCCTGAGGAGGCAAAAGAAGTGAAAAAGAGTTCCGGGAAGATCGGAGGACTTGTCGGTCGTTGGAAGAACCTTCTTTCCTCGAAGTCATCTTCTAAGGAAACAACTGAAGCTCCTCAAGAAGAACCAAAGCCAACTAAAGCTGAAAATACGGAGGCTGAAACTTCCAAAGAGAAAGAAGAAACTCTCCCAACCTCACCTAAAGATCCCAGGAAGCCGAATAAGAAACGAGTAAAAGAAGATCAACTCCTAACAACCAAATCTAAAAGCAAACACACGCTGCTTGTAGAAAATTCCTCAGACGAAGAGCCCAGTGAAGAAGAAAACATTCCTGCAGATAAGTCAGTGAAGAAAACTCGTCGCCCAAAATCTCAAAGTCTCCCAGAAACAGAAGACGTTGAAAAATCCCCCATAGAATCCACAAACAAGTCTGAAAGACTCCCTGAAATCAGCAAAGACAAGCTGAAAGATCGTTTAAAGTCAATCACAAGTACAAAACAGTCTCCTGAGGAATCCAAACTCACCACGAAGAAGAAGCTCATCTCCTCAATTGAAGTTGAAGAAGAACCTTCTCCAGAGAAAGTCAACAAGAATAAGAAACGACCTCACCGCAAAGAAACGAAACCTCCAACGCACAGAGAAGCAGCAGTTGCAGCAGCAGCAGTAGATAAGAATTTGCTGTTTGGAGTCACGATTCACGGAACAGACCTCCTTCCTTTGGATCCCAACGTGTTGCATCCCGTAGTAAAAGTGACGGTGATGAATCAAGACGGAACTCTTCTCAGGAAATCAAGCGACTCGAAACTCAACAACGAAGACGAAGAAACCGGAGGCACCAAACTTGACAAGAAAAAGCGACGGAAAGGAAGAGACAAAACTTCTGGAAGTGGCGAAGTGAGTCCACTCAACGCTGTCCTTCCGATTATGACGCAGCCTTTCAGCTTCACTTTCGCCTTGCGGAATCCCTCGTTCTCTCCCTCTTGGAATGAACTCCTCCTCTACGAAGAACCTTTTGGAAGATTTACCCGTGAGGACTCACAAGCCATTCTCTTCTTTGAAATTATGGATTTCCTACCGATGGACAAAAACTCGCCCCGGTCAATTTCTGGGTTTCACGGTAAGGAAACTTCATTCTTAAATTAACTCTTAATGAATTACTTATTTTAAATCACTCAGGTTCCGACGCTGGGTGGTACAAAGTCGCTTGGGCTTTCCTAAAACCTGTTGGCTCAAATGGTCACTTGAATATTGAAAGGAAATTGCGGCTCCAGCTGTACAAACCCATGAAACTCAAAGTTCCAAAAGATAATCCTCCAAGTCCTAATTTACCTGAGGTCAGCTTTAATTAAACTAATTAATTTACTTATTAAAACAAATTAAGAAACCAATGATGTCATTGCTGGGCCAATAGGTTTATTCCTGGTGGAAGTCCGAGAAGAAAGTAAAGCTGCTAAACACAACGCTGTACGTGACAGTGAAAGGAGTTCTTCCTCCACAAGGAACGAATGCGAGTCTGAGGCAACTCTTAACGATGAAGAAAGATGAGCTGGCAGAGGTCATCATCGAAAGCCAATTAGCCACGCAGAAACAACAGAACAAAACTAAACCTCAGCCAGTAAACACACATTCAACCTCTTATCTGTATTTCCTTAAAAAAATGACATCAATCGCTTTAAATCCTGAAACTCTGATTTCCAGAAAGACCAGACTAACTTGCAGCCCGAAGAACCTCCAGAAAAAGAAAACGTCATTGTGGACAAACGGCATCTTCAAAACTGGCGTCGCCTGGAAGGCCAAAGCTGCAGGATTCCCAACAAACTCCTCGCCTCCCTTCCATCCTCGCAGATTGAATCGCTGAACATCACAATTTCAGGAAACGTCCATGCTCTCAAGTTCAGTCCGTGTGGACTCCATTTAGCCGCAGGACTCGACACGGAGGAACTTCATGTCGTCCTCATCTTCGAAGTAAAAATGATTCTAGTAAAACTAAACATTTCTAGCCATCTTTTACACACAAAAATTGAACCCTTAGATTCCTTCAGGAACGCTTCTAAAATGTCTAAAGAACCACCACGGCCTCATTTACGACCTGGACTGGAAACAAATGGACGTGGACAACAATTCCTACCTCAATTACATCGCGTCTGCGTCTGCAGACTCAACTGCAGTTGTGTGGAGTATGAAGAATGATGATCCAACTACACTCAAAATGGTTAAAGTAAGTTAACTCAATTAAACTTAATCCACCCTATAATTAATTACTAATTGCTTTTCAATCAAAATTAACCCAGACTCTCCATCATCCTTCGTTTGTGTACTGCGTCAAGTTCCACCCAACACATCCGTCCACAGTGGTCACAGGCTGTTACGACTGTCTCATCAGAGTTTGGAGTATTTCCACCGGACGTTCCAAGAACAACAACGAGTCCTCCAATTCCAACGAGAAAAAACCTCGAAGCGTTAACGACAGCTGTCCACTTTTCATTGTGCGTTACCACAATTCAAATTCTCATGCAAATCAGGCTTTGCTAATTAAGACTAATTACTGCTTGTGTTTCAGTTGGACAGACACGGAGGATTCGTCAACAGCCTCGCGTTCGACCGACAAGGACTCCACCTCTTCAGTGGCGACGGAGAAGGCTGCGTCTTAAAATGGACCATCAAGTCTCCCACCAAAAAGAAGTCTTGGAAATTAGACAAGTATTGTAACTCACTTTCCTAGATCACTTTTACAAATCTGTAGTATTTAAGTATAATGTCATCTCATTTTTACTTTCATCAGAGACGCCAAAGTGTCTCCCCACAAAATTCCCGTGAACAGTTTATCCCTCCATCCAAACGAAGGTCGCTTGTTGGTTCATCTCAGGGACAATTCTCTCAAAATCCTCGACACACTCAACCTCATTTGCATCCAGTCTGTTGGTGGACTGGTTAACGACAAGTAATCAACCATTACAAATTAATTAATCAACCACTCTTCGCTACTATACTCATACTGAATATTTAATTTCAGACTCCAAATCCGTAGCAGCTACAGTCCTTGTGGAAATCTAATTCTGAGTGGAAGTGAAAATCCCACCGTTTGCATTTGGGACGCAGACACGAGTTCCATCCTGCAGTTCATTTCCCCTCCGAATCACCCGAACTGCTTTGTGTCCGCGGTGGAATATCATCCACACGACTTCTACGTCGCTGTTGGCCTCGCTTCCTCCATTTGCGAACCAACGCCCATCCTCCTCTACGGCCACAACCAACCCAACCTCCACAACATCGCTGCCCTCAACTCCTCCGTCGCCAAATTCAAAAGCAACCTCCTCAAAAGCAGAAGTCGCTCGATGGAAGATGATTTGTCCTTCGAGTCTCCATCAAAGACGAAAAAACACGTTCGGTTTGCAGCAGAACGAGGCGACAGTTCGGAGAAGTTCATTGCGATAATCAACAAGTTGGATAAGGCGTTGCAGGAAGTCCAGGAACCTCGAAGACACCAAATGACTCGTTCTGTAAGTCTGGACCTCACTGATAACAACGCTAATTCGGTGGAAACAGACAATCAAATTGTCGACAAACCTATGAGAGTTTCAAGAAACAACAACACTCACAAAACGAGAATGGGAAAAAGTCTGGACGTCACTGAAACTGACAACAACTGGAACAACGCTACCGCAGTGGAAACAGAAAAGGAAAAGGAGAAGCTTCCAATTACAAGTCTCCCTGCGAGACCTCCGAGGAAAGCTTCTCAAATGTCAATCGCAGAAGAATCAGTTTCATCTCATGGCTTTCTTCATGAACATCTGAGGAATGAAAATGAAGATGTCCAAGAAACTGAGATAGGAGACCTTGGAAATGAGGCAGACTTCCAAGATGACCTCCAAGTCCAACCAGCGCAGTCGTACGTGCAGATTCACAAGGCCCAAATCTTGTTGGCGCCTCCAGTTCCCCAGAAAGTGTCTGAGGTGCAGTTGATAGAAAAGTTGTCTCCCAGGAATCTCCCAAAACCCCGAAGGCGACCTCCATCGATTCATTCCTCCGAATCCGCCTTCGCCTCCTCCCCACGGCCTCTTCAGGAAGAGCCGCTCTTCGAAGAGTTGGAAGACAGCAACGACAGCTCAGACAGCATCGAGGCCAAAGTCACCTTACCCACCACTTAAGTATTTCTAATTAATCATTAATTAATTAGCTAATTAACTAAAGTTTCTGCTCTCTATTTTATTATGTCACAATCACTGCGGTTATTAAAACTTCTTGAGATTCACTTCTTATTCTGAATTCACTCCCAAAACTTCCTCAGGCTTTCCACCCAATTCAGCAGAAAGTTTTAGGTCATCTCTTATCTGTTGGTGTCAGTTGAGTAGACTTGCTTAATCGAAGACGAAGGAGAGGCTGCAAATCCAAACAACACATGTCAATTACCCAATTTCCACCTGTCCTTTAATTTAAAAAATGCCCCATTGGAACTCACCGATGGAGTCTTCGCCTCGCGCTCTGTTGAAGATGATTCTGTCCTTCCTCTCCACAATCAACATTCTCCCTACGGAGTAGTAAATGAACTTCCGGTTCTCATTCTTCAGGTTGCTGTAGTCCAAATCTAAAAATACAACTTTCCACAAGCAACCATATAAGGTCTCAAGGATAAACTGTCAGCTTACGTGGAGTCTTCGCGTTCTCCTGCAGCGCTGTGAAGTCATACGTCGCCTTACTTTCAACCTTGGAACCTAATCTCTCATCTCCCTGCTGAGACCAAATGGGACGCGATGGATCCACCGGCAGTCCCAGAGTGTTGCTGGAAACCATTTTCGATTCCCACGGCTTTTGAACTTGAGCCTTCGTCACCTGAGAAGACGCTTTGCTACTCACAACTGTCGACGGTAGTGACGGCACTGGAGACTTCCTCGTCGCCAGTAGGATCACCGAAGGTTTCTTCACAATCACCGGCATCTCCGACTCCGAGCCACTCGTGTCCTCTTCCATCTTCTTCGACTTCGGGTTCCTCCAACGCTCCCTCAGCATTCCATAGCTGGAGCTAGCCGGTATCATGTCATCCGGTTGAATCTTGCTGGACTCCGTCAAGTCCAACTGACTCGCTTTCAACGCCTTCCTTCTCGCCTCTCCCACAAAGATGTCATTTCCAGTGATCCTCATTCTGCTCTCCAAGAACACAAGTCCTTTGTGCCCTGCAGTCGGCACCCTCGTCGAACCTTCACCGACTCCCACAATCGTCGCCTCCCTCACAACTTCCGCCATCCGAGGATTCAGAATCGTAGCCGCTTTCGACTCCTTCACTTCGCCTCTGCTGCTCTCACTCGCAGTCACACGAGTACTTCCACTTCCCTGCGTTTCTGAGCTGCTCTCAGTTCCTTTAACCTTCGCCTTCCCACCTTTCTTCGTAATCACAGGGTCCGACTTGTGGTACAGAATGTCTGAGGGATCTCCCAGCATCTTTTCTATCCTCTCCTGCTCTCCCTTCCTCCTCAACAAACTCCCAATCGTGGCTTCCTTCACATTCCACCCCGGAGTGTACAATTCTGGAATATCCTCCATCGGAATCTGTCTCCTCACTGTTGGCATCAGCCATCTGAACTTGTCCTTTGCTTCTGCAATCCCAGCCTCACTTTCAATCACAGCCACAACTGTACTCAATGGATTGAGGAATGTGTAAATATCCCGATCCAAATTCTTCAGCAGCTTCTCCTTATTCTCGTTCTTCGAGTTCTTCAACGCAACGAACGTCTGACTGCTCCACCTCCGCTGGAGCTTCCCCATAACAAACCTAAACACTTTGTGAGGCCAATCCATCGCCTCAATTTCCTCCACTTTCTCCTTCACCCCAAAAACCACCAAAGGTCGCGGGATCGGAAGTCTCTTCAGCACAAAATGGTCTCGACTGTCCACCTCAATAATCCTCACCCTCACTTCAATCGACTGTCCTTCCAACTCTCCACTCTGCACCGTCACAAGGAACGTTATGAAGTGTTCCTGAGGATCAGAGTCGAAGTTCGCCTGAGCTCGCAACTCCCGAGCGAACCTCTTCCTCCGCAGGACTCTGAGCTTCTTCTGCAGCTCTTCGTACGGCTGGTCCAAAGCTTCCTTCACCGTCACCGTCAACGCCAACCTCAGTTCCTCATCCGAAGGCCTCTCCTTTCCTATGGCTTTTCTGTACGCAGATTTACCGGAACCCGAGGATCCTTCAGAAGACATGTGAATCTCAAAGAGCGTCCCTCGTCGCAGGAGAGTCAGAACTCCAGAGTCGTCGCTTCTGCTGCTACCCAAACTTCCATCTCCTCCTCCTCCGGAGGAATCGTCTTCTTCAGCAGAGTCTCCTTCACTCTCCTCCGACGAGTCTCCTTTGCATCGAGTGACCCTCCTCATGTCCACAGATTTCATCAGACATTCCACCAACGCGGCTTTCCTTTTTCCCGGACTCACTCCCAAAACTCTCGTCGAGCTGCAAGCTGTCACATTCACAAGACTGCTTTGCCTTATCATCTGCCGAAGGAAGCTAAGTTCCTGTTTCATGCAGGAATTCCTGTACAACCGAATTACACACCACGCCAGTCTGTCCAGTGATCGGATTTTTTTCTTAGCTATCTTATCACAAACACAACCTCATGTAAAGAATCTCCACAGAATCTGTACAGTGTTTACACTCTCACTATTTCGTTGCAGAACTGATTCCAAATGATCATCCTTCGTCGTGCGACGTAAAGTCTGCGGAGTTCCTCCTTCAACACGGAGTGAGAGAAGAAGGCTTCCTCTGCAGACATTTCCAGGGAACTCCACTCCTTCTCCAAGTAACTCGGGTGAATTCTAAGCAATCCGAAGTTTCCAGTTATTTATTCCAGACTCAATGAAGTGTGTGTGGAAATGTTTCAATCAAGAATGAGTTCATTTGTTTACGGTTGATTACATCCTCATATTTCTTATGGACAGTTTGGACTTTGCGTCAGACAGTCGCGTTAAGATTCCTCCACGTCTTTTCCTGAAACGAACTGTGGAGACCACAGAATAGGGAACTACGTGTTTCTTTCCTAAACACGGGCACCAACGCCAATTCGGCATATCTGGCAGATCAAAGTCCAAGTCTGGAGCCACCTGCCAATCAGAACCAATCAACCTTCTCAATTAATTAATTAAACCTTCCACAGTTCAAGTCCTACTGACCTTGATCTTCTTGCACCGCGGACAGTAGGAGATGACCCACCACACAAAATCATACGCCAGAACTGCAGAGGCTGCCAAAATAATTCCAAAAATGATTAACGGAAGGAGGAGCTTCTGGAATCGCTGAATCTTCGTCGTGTAGTTGAAGTCATATCGCGAGGCGTACAAAGGAATCCCTGTGCTTCGAATCTGCAATTTCTTCCTCTGTGGGTCAACTGCAGAAGCACACGAAAATACACTTCGTCTCACCTTACCCCAAGAAATGTAAACAACAAAGCTGTCGACATTCGACATACATTCGATGTTGTAATCCGTCCTCCCAGTTTTCGCCATCTCCTCCAACTTCTTCCTGAGGGCGACGTACGGATGGTCCTGTTCGTACGTCCTGTTCGTCGGCTTCTTCATCATCTGCTCCACCACTTGCGTGTACGCCAACTGCCGAGCTCGAATCTCTTTGAGAACTTCCTCCGCTCCGAGCTTCTCCGTCGCCAAATGGACAGCGTCCTTCAACCTCAGCGACCTCCGAGGACCCCGCGACTCATTCTCCTTCAGCGACGAAACAGTTGCTGCCATTTTTGGAGTGGGAGAGTTCCTCTTGGACTCCCTTCCTCCGTCGCCAGCGTCGTCTGCCAACGAATTCCTCCGCAACGCACCCACAATGACCTTCCGAATTCTCTTGAGCGGAGACCTCTGCTGCTTCTTCGTCCTCCTCCCGACATCCTCGAGACGCTCCAGAAGCTGAAGAATCGACTCGTGTGTCTGCTGCTTCGCCACACTTCCGTACAGCGAGAGCGGATTCGGCTCGTACACTGCGAGTGATTCTTCGTTCAACTCGTCCTCATCTTCCAACTCCAACTCGGTGATGGTCACAGGGTCTTCGAATCCCACGTGGCGCTTCCCAATCCCAACGATGTGCTTCTTCTGAAAGGCCTCCGCGAATTGACGGATGTTTTCTTCACGACTCGGCTTCTCTGGCGGAGGATTTTCGTCTTTGGTCTGTTCACTCATCTCGTCGACTTCTCAGCTTCACTTTCTCCACTTCTCACAACTTCCAGTTAAGTGTACATCGCATTAAAATCATCCGCATAATATGAAGTCAGGTTTTCTTGGAGTCATTTGTCGAGTCCTCAGCAGTGGGAGTTTAATGATAAGTTGTTAGTTTATGTGCACAAGGTAGTCAAAGCAATTAAACAATCGACAGCTTGTCAGTAAAGTTCAATCGTCTTGCCTTGGATCTTGCCTACTAAACAATAAGAAAGTTATGATTTTCATACTGTAGTACTTGTGCGTGTCTTTCTATCCATTTCACTTCGCAATTCACAAGTTCCAGCACACCACCGATTGAATGAGTTGGGACGAGAGAATAAAATGTTATGAATTTTTTAATCTGCAAACAAGAGGGGAGAAGGGAAGGCTCATTCCAATTCCAATGATAAATGCATACGTGTTATGTCTCATGAGTTTCATAGGATTCATCTCCGTGCGTGTACCTCCGTTAAGCTGACACTGTTTTGCAATATTTTTGCATAGGACATTGCAAACGCCTGAAACTCATGTACAATCTTTTAAACACAAGAAACTGATGTCATGCACAATATTGATTTCCCTCGTGTAAGTAAATAAACCAAATAACCGACTTAGAAACAAATGCAATTGCATGTGACCCTCCAGTCTACTTTGGGATTCAACTTGGAAGGAGCTCAGTTACTTTCATTTCGACGATACAAAACAGGAGCATCCAACAATCCAACATAACCCACACTCGTTAGTTTACGTGGCTTCTTTAAGGCCCGATTTGTCTGCTAGTTCATATTGTTCAACTTCAAATCTTTGAAATGCCAGAAAATCCTGAATCACAGCCACAGCTAGCAGGCGTGTTAGTAGTGCGGAGAAGTGAGCCAGTGAGAAGTATTCCTGTCGATCCTCAGGCCGAATATTTTTCTTGGGCCGTGTTTCTGGCCATCTTGACCAGCTTTTGGAGTTTCGTGAAGGATGGAGTGATAAAAGGGGCCAAAGGCACAATCGACGGGGTCAAATGTTTGTGTGGAAGTGTGGCCAAAGGTGTCATCGCTGTAGGAAAAGCAATTGTCGCTG
>JAQGAD010001429.1:0-19812 GCA_034696625.1 Isotomurus palustris | reverse complement strand
AATATTCATAACTCGTCGATTTTATGATTTGATACGAGAGTTTATTATAAATCAAGTTATACTTATAATTATAACATCATAAGTTTAGTGTAATTATATTGATGTAGGTAAGTCTAATTGTAATTAATATATGCAAATGTAAGACTATGGTTTACAATAGAACTGTGTAGGCCGACATTGTTTGATATACCTTAACTGAATCCAAACATGGCAGTTTATTAAAACCAAATGTGTTCTGTTTCTGAAAGTTGGCAATAAAGCATCGATTCATAAATTCGATCGAGATTTTTATGTCATAAATATTCAATGGCAACATTAATTAACAAACGCGATGATCGAATTTTTGAGCTAAGTAACTCGTTTGAATGTGTGGACGAAAATAGGAACATCTCCGGCGCATCTGCCATTAGCAAAAAAGGACACGAAGTAGTTTGGACATGCAGGGTGACCAGAATGAGCAGTGGTAAATAAGAATTACCCGGCCCAACAATGAGGCTTGGTAGTACATCATACTCCAGTATATTTCTCAGCTCCAGCAAAAGATTTCCAAACTAAACGACCAATCAAAGTTGGTAGAAAAATACCAGCGACGGTTGAATTTTGTGCTGGATTCTGTAACAATGCTCGAGAAAATTTAACTGATCGCTTAATGTTGTATTTTGTATTTCTATTTAGTCAATGTTTAAGTAGGAAGAAGTCTGATAATTGGATTTAGTCCTTAAAAATATCCGCAAAAATAAGGCAAGCTTATGGTCAGGTAGTTGTGGCCTAAATTTCATAATATGCCACGTGTTTGCATGAAATAGTCTCTGTAGCCCAGACTATTTGCAGTCCCAGAAGCCAAATTTGGAAATAAACCTTACGTTCAATCATCTCCCGTCGGCTGATTAAAATTACCGGAAAATTTCATTAGACCGACAGCTTTTTGATGCTAGGCTGATTAATTTGTCGACTGATGTAGAACGTTTCTATTTATAAGAATATTCGATAAGCTAAAGAGAAGCGATAACATCTAAGGTAACAGGTAACACACACTTGACCTCCAACAGTCACCCTTCATGGAAGTAAAATTATCCGATGACAACATTATAAGCGGCTGATTAGAAGCACATGGACTTAACCGACTACACCCATTTGACCCCCGCTGGTCTCCTGGAGGATTAATCGAGTTCTAACATTGATATAACCATTTTTAGTCATTAAGTGTTTGTGAACAAATCTGAGATCTGCTTGAGACTGTACTCGAAATTAATGCAAGAACAGGCATGACCGACAGACAGACATAAAAGTGATTTTATATGCCTAAATTGACTGGGCTGAAATTTAAGGTATCGAAAGTTTGACGCAAAACCTTGCTACCTGATACAATATTCCAAAGCTTATTGAAATTAATGTGGTATTTTTTATTCTCATTCTAATGGTTCCATTATTAAATTATCCAGTGATTGTTTGCTTTCACGATCAAATATAACAATAAGGAAAAACCTACGCCAAGCAGATTTTAGAAGCCCAGATAATTTATTTTAGGCGTGGGGCTCCACTGATTTTATTATTTACAAGCCTTTTAATAATGTTTTATCGTACTCGAACGTCAATGATTTCGAAGTAGATCGTCAGATAAAGTCTGCAAGATGTCCAGTGACTTTAGAAACGGAATTACTGTAATCAAGGTTCCGTTGCTAAAGACCTAAATATATTGCTTTCCTCGCTTAACAGCAACAGTCAGTTCGATGATACTATGACATGGGGGGGTTTACAGGCTTATTAACCTCGAAGAAGTTGTGTTCTTAGTCCCCAAAATAACTTCTACAAAATACTTAATCATCCCTTAGGAGCGTTAGAGTTACGGCAGTAGTGCCAAATTTTGATAGACACAATAATCCTATAGTCCTAATACGTTTGCCAAATATGAGCTTAATCGGACATCGTTAAAGGTTAGAACTGCCCCGAACAAACTTTTCACTTTAGCTTAGAAACACATTTAATCTCGGTTTCTAAGTCAGCTACAAACCCCACTACACACTTGTTAAAGAATGCAAGCCTATTGCATCTTTTTAAAAAGCAATCGTCTGATTTCGTCAGTAAACACAAGAGATATCACGTTTATGAAATTTTTGTAAATTCCACTTTGTAGGACTTAATCAGTCTGAGTGCGTGACTTAATTAATAAACAATAATGTAAAGTTTCTGGCTGTCATACCAAGATCGCATTCTGGACTAGTGTGCACAATTTTGAAGTCTTAAGTCTGGCAGTTGTTGAGATAATTGAGTCCTATCCTTAACGGACAGACATTTGGACGCGGACGGACGGATTACGTACTCCTATCAGCCCAATTACCTGGGCTAAAACTGAAAGTAGTTGGCAATATTTTAATTTGACCTGTAGCTGTGTGGAAAAAAATTTTGATTGAGTTTATGAAAAGTACCTGAAGTCAAACGAAATAATTGTTTTTCTAAACAACTGAATTATAGAATTAAATCTTTCGAAATATACAGTAAAAGCCAAGTAAAGGCTTTTGCGAAAAGAGTTTTAATGCGATTTCTATCCTCAACTTGCTCTGCCTATTGCGTTCTTCTTAAACATTTGAAGCATAACAATCTGATCATATTCAACATATACAAAAATGTCCAAACAGATGTGGAAATCGGAAGACGCTTTGGGTAACTTGTACCGCTTCACAAACAGACCACTGAGATGGTCTGCCGCTTCACAGGCTATGGTGACTGTTAAGGGCGTGAAACCATCACTGTGGAATATTATTCTGGTTACTTGCGTCTTTGGGATTGTTGCCGTTAACATAACAATTGTTGGATGGAGCATTTATAAGCAAAGGCGTGAAAAAAACCACGAAACAACGTCACAACAAGTTTTAAAGCAAATGGTGTTCTTGGTTTCCATATATAGCTACAATTTAACCCTAGGTTGTTACTGTGCCATTCGATACCAGCGATTTTGTTTGGCTAGTTGTACACAAAATGGAATGTATCACGAACGGGTAATTAAGAAATTATTAATTTATCCCAGCAGATACGCAACCTCTGTCCGATTAATAGGTTGGGGGATATACACGTTTGTGTGTATTTCACCTGTACAATTGTTTATGTTAATTTTAGGCGTTATATTCTACCAAGTT
The DNA here is from genome assembly GCA_034696625.1 of Isotomurus palustris. NCBI lineage: Eukaryota > Metazoa > Arthropoda > Collembola > Entomobryomorpha > Isotomidae > Isotomurus > Isotomurus palustris. The sequence continues at coordinate 16,678 of JAQGAD010001429.1, read as the reverse complement.
GATCCGTCCTTTGAAATTGTTTTGTTCTTTAATTTATTTCCGACAACAATGTTTGCACAATTATTGCTTTTTCTATGTAGGTTACTGCTCTTAAGTGTTCAAGTCATATTAGTTGCGGATATGTTGATGTTTTTTGGAATATATATAATGATCAGTTCAATGGTTGCTGACTCAATTGTTACCACTCTTCAACGTTTGACAATCGAATATGGATCGGGTCTTCATCTTGGAAATTCTAAGGTTTCTCCTGCGAAGTTGGCGCATCATTGTGTAAGGTTCTCAATATTGGTAAATCTAGCTAAGGGTGGACTGGAGACTCTAACAGCATCGTTACTGACTTTTTGTATGTGTATGACCATAAGCATCGTTTACGTTTTATTCCGTTTCAACACCTTGCTACATCCAATCTTTCTATTTTTTGCTGCAGGTCTTATGGTTATAATCCTGTTTGCTAGTTTTATAAGTCTCTACGTCGGAGCAAAAATGTACTCAGATTTTGAAAACTTGTTGAGGGACTGGAAGTTTCGCTTCTCTTCGTACAAAGCTTTGAGAAAACGAATTGCTGCATTGAAGCCTACAACCATTACCGTTGGGTTGTTTGGAGGCCACTCCTACAGAAAGGTGGATATGAATTTCCTGAAAGTATACTTCAATGCGTTTGTTGGTTATTCAACTGATCTTCTACTTGCTACCTGAGCTGAATTTTATTTTCGTGCAAGAAGTATTGCGCTGGACATGTCAGTTTTTATATTTTTAATTTCGTTAAAAACATTGTAACGAACCAAAAGTTATCGAAGCAAGACTTAAGTATCTGATTTATAGGTTTCAGTAAACTTAGAGCTATCATGTACTAATGTAACCGAAAGGATTTATGATTATAGCAGTTTGCTTTTAACCCCACTCTTTAATATAATATATGATTGATTTTAGTAATAGTTTATGTTACATTCTAAGCAGCATGTGTCTTAATGATTAAATAAAGTCTTGAATACCATGAATGTTGAGGTGCGTTTTATTGCTATTTCCGGGTTAATATATGGCGTCCCGTTAATTGGAGATTAAAAGCAGCATAATTTAGAGATCATTGGATTGATTTGGCTTATATGAATGCCGTTTGCTATAAGACAGCTTCGTGGTGCATGCATACACAGGTATTGCGTGCAAAGAACCCCGAGGGCTCTGAAAACTTGAGTCTCGTGATTCTTCATCTCACAGTCAATGAGTCCACTGACCAAACGCAAACAGTAATGAGGATCACGAAAAACTCCGTGAATAAGTTCGGTTAAAGTACATTCCCGGAAGAGCAATTCCACAAGAAAAAAAAGGGGCTAGGGCATCCTCAAGAAGTCATTGAATGAAAAACGCTAACACTAACGCTTGGAGGAATTTCCTCTACCCCCAGTTAACTGCTAATAGTGATAAGATTCTTACAAGTTTAGAGCTTCCAGGGACTAAAATTAGATATAAAATCTACTAGAAACAAGAGATGGACAAGAATTCATCAAGCAAATCAGATGAGGTTCGTTTTCCCTGAATATGAAAACCTTTAAATTGCAGGTAAGGGGGAATTTTGCGATTGTGGCGTTACTTCCGGGAATACTTGGGACACCTCCGCAAAGGAAGCTCGACATTAATTCATTAATTATTAAATTTAGTATTCCAACGGTATTAATCAACTTCAAACTGAGCAAAAACCCAGATCAGAAAAAGCTTAAATCCTCAAAATAATTTTTTGTTTCTACAAAATTTAGGCGAATTGCTCCACTTTTTATCATGAACCTCAAGTTAGATATAAAATGTTAACTTAATTGTAATTTTAAAGAAAATTTAAGGTCATGCATTCTCTGTATCCCAGACTCACTATTTGTAGTTCTGGGTTTAGTTAAATCAAGACCATAAAGAAACCAAACTCGCGTTTAACCCGTGTCTTCTATCAACTCCAGTAAGTAGTTTCGAAGATTATATTCGAATCGAATTAATAATTATCAAGTCCAAAAATGAGTTTACAATGTCTAAGACATAACGACTAATGTAGAGCACGTTTACTCGTAAGAATCTCCTACCATGTAAAAAGAAGCAGGATTACACGCAATTGAGGCATCTATTATCAAAGTAAAACAATGTCATTAAATCTTTTATAGCAGCTGATAGCAAGCAAACAAACCCTATAGGTTATTCCCTTTTGGCTCGGACCAGTCGCCTGGAAGAATATTTGGGTCTTAAGCTCTATTTTAGGAACCCCTCACTAAATTAGCCTTGTAATGTTTGTGTACAAAATTGGAAGACTCTCCAGAACTCTATTTGAAAGATATCGTGACACAGACATGACAGATGGACAGACATCAAAGTAATCTTATAAGTCTAAATTGACTGGGCTAAAACCAAGGTACCGATACGATTGGCTGAAGCCCTGCTACCTGATAAAATATCTCACATCAAATGCAAGGTAGAATTGTCCTCACAATTTCTTAATCCAATGATAGAATTATTCATCGCCTTGCCGATCAGATTTAAATAACCAAACTTCAAGCCAAGCCAGGGTGTGAAGTGGTATTTTGTTATCGTTATTAATTGGTGTTATAAATTGTTAGCTATCGATTTATTTCACCACGGATATTTGGGTATTAATGTGAACGATGTGATCAATGTATCCTACAATGCTAAAATACTCCCCATTATCCAATGCTTAAGCATTGATACCATTGATCACATTAATCACATTAATACCACTTTTTGTTACCATTGTGATGGTAAAAAGGCTTGGTAAGTGGTAAAGTTCGCACCCTGTGCCAAGCAGTCTCTTTAGCCCCGAAAATTTTCATGTCTAAATATTAAGCATTGTTTGCATTTACAATAAAAACAACCAAATTATAGAATTATTTTTTTTCAAAATCCGGATAATAATCAAGTGATGGCTTTTGCGATGAAAGTTTTAAAGCCTGTATACTCGCTTGGCTGCATCGCTTGAATTTGTGCTAAATATTAGAAGGATTATAATCTGCTGTTTAGTAAAGTTTTCAGAAATGTCGCAGCAGATGTGGAAGTCCCTAGAGACACTCTGCAGGCGATGATGACTGTAAACTACTGTAAATAGTCTAAAACCATTACTACTATTAAGAATAATAAATGTTTTATTCTCAAACTATAATTTTGTAAATTAAACCATTACTTGTGGTACATTATGGTTACTTCCGTCTTTGCAATGTGGGCGTTAACATAACTCTGGTTGGCTGGAACGTTTACAAGCAAAGGCGTGAAAAAACACGAAGTAAAATCAAAACAAATGGCAGTTTCGTTTGCTTTTATAGCTATAATTTAATCCTAGGGAGTTATTGTGCAATTCAATGCCACAGATTATGCTTGGTTGGTTGTACACAAAATGAAAAACTGCACGAACAAATAATTAAGAAAGTGTTAATTAGTCACAGCAGATATTCCACATCTGTCCGCTGAATCGGTTGGGGGACGTATTTAATAGCACTTTTTACTCCAGTAGTGTTATTTGAGTTTATGTTTGGAGTTGCATTCTACCATTTCCATCCGCATTTGAAATAGTCTTGTTTTTTAATTTTTTCCTACAACAATTCTAGGACAGTTATTGCTTTTCCTGTGTTGGTTACTGGTGTTAAGTATTCAATCAATTCGTACTAGTTGCGGATATGTTGATATTTTTCGAATATATATAAAGATCAGTTCAGTAAACTCAATTTTGACCCAGGGTTCCCAAAATACTACTTACCAAGCACTTTTACCACTGTGATGGTACATTAAGTGCAGAAAATGGTATTAATGTGATTAATCGGTATCTATTCTTAACCATTGCAGGATAGGGAATACGGTAACATTTTTTGATGTATTGATCCCATTTAATCACATTAATACCAGTAAATGCTTATTGTTAATAATCGTTAGCTAACAATTTATAACACCATTTAATAACAATAACAGAATACCACCTCGAACCCTGTTTTGCCCTTGGATTTGAGAATTTGATACTTGAATGTAAAGTAATTATGATTCCAGTTGTATTGCGTACTATTCTACGTTGTAAAATGATTCTTTTAGGAACAGGGGATAATATGGTTTACTGTAGAACTGAATAACTAATTTACTAAAGCTACATTGGGCTGAATACATAAATGAGCTTAACTTCATTTTTCAAACGTTGACTAGTGACTACCAAAAAATTATGGATGATAATTTGTTTTTTTAAATCAGTTAATATATAAGGAAGAAGTCAGATCAGATCAGTGGACTTAATCCTTAAAAATATAAATTGGCAAAATTAAGGCAAAATGGAGTTAAGGTAGTAGTTGCCTACATTTCATCATATGCCTCATGTTAGATGGGCAACAAAAATTAAACTTGTGAGGGAAAAGAAAATTTGATTGCAAGCAGGCTCTGTAGCCCAGACTATTTGTAGCTCCAGTTTAAATTGCTCCGACAGAAATCAAGCTTTGAAATAACCCTTACGGTCAATCAACTCTTGTCCCCTGAATGAAAAACGTTATTTGAACCGGAGTATTATTTCGAACTGTCCAAAATAAAACAGAAAAATAATCTACCAACAATTTTTGGCACTCAACTTACTAATTAGTCAACATTTTTATTAAGAAGAATATTCTATCCGCTAATAAAAAGAAATGGTTTAACACTAGGGCAGTCATCCTTTATCGAAAAAAAAAATTGTGAAGAAACCACTCAAAGCGGTTGGTGGGAAATGAGCTACGCCAAGTAGTCGCCTGAAAAAAAAATGGGTTCTAATTTTGATCTCAGCCTACATTAGTCGTTCAGTTTAAATGTAAAAATGTGAGGTTTCTATGTGAGTAGTCGAAATGATCGCGAGAACGGACGTGACCGACAGACATCAATGTTATCTTGTGAGTCTAAATTCACTGGGCTAAGAATGAATAAATCCATAAGATTAACTTAAAGCCCTTGCCACCTTCTATCTGATAAAACTTCTCAAAGCTTATGAAAAGTAGTATGGTCTTCGCTATTTCTGAATTCAGTAATTAAATATTCATCAAAAGTACGATCATAACAAACAATGAAAGAAAAACAGAACTCAGGTAGCAATATTTTATTTCGCCTTTAGATACGCGGAAAGGATGGTTGATTATACTCATACAAACCTACGCCAAGCAGATTCTCATAGCCCAGGAATTAGATTGGCACGCACACGCACGAAGCACACAATTTATATGAATTGGCCCTTAGAAATCAGTTTGTAATTGTTAATTAAGTAGTCTTTGCTAAGTAGTTAAGGAGTGCAAGGACATTAAGAAGTAGTGAGAGATGTGTTGGACCTTAAATAACGGATCACTGTATGTAGCTAAATAAAACTACCTAATTTACCATCAAAACTTAATCACCAAGCGCGGGCTTCTCACAATCAGTTATCGTAGCCAGCTCATCTTTTTATAGACTTAAAAAGCTATTCTAAGGACCATTAGTTAAAAATTTTAAGTCAATCGGATACGACCTCGTGGAAATTTGCTCGGAACAAACCTTAGAGTGCTTCTTAAAAACGGACTTAAGCTGAGGTACATTTATGTGTTAAATGATGGCTATTATCAACAAGGACAGATTTCTTCAGCAAAATCAGAAAAGATTTTCTAATTTGGCTGTGAAACAGCAGAGATATATTGATTTACAGAATTAAACAAATTCTGCATGTTTGGAGGTAAGCATTTGCCATGCGTGATTGAAGAACCACAGCGGAAATATGTTTCCAAAAGACACAATGCAATCGCGTTTCCTAACACACTGCACAGTTTGGTGACGGTAGCTTTATTAGTTTTTGAGTAAATCGTGACACACACAAAGCGACGGTCGGACGGCTGGCCACATTACGTGCTCCTATAAGCCCCAATTCCTGGGCTAAAAGGACCTGAAATAAGTCAGATTATCTTATAAAAATTACCAAATCATAGAATTAATGTTTCCGAAATTCGCAGTTAAAGTCAAGAAAAGGAGCTTGCGAAAAGAGTTTTCATGTAGTCTGAATCGTCGTTTTGCTCTGTCAATTGCGTTTTTGTTCAAATTTTGATGCATAATAACCTGTCTCTGCAAAGAATTTAAAAAAATGTCCAAGCAAATGTGGAAATCGCTGGACGCTTTGGATAACCTCTATGGCTTCACAAATAGACCACTGAGATGGTCTGCGTTTTCGCACGCGATGGTGACAGTGAAGGGCGTGAAACCTTTGCTGTGGAATATTATTCTGGTTGCTTGCGTCTTTTGTATTTTTGGCGTTAACATAACACTTGTTGGTTGGAACATTTATATGCAAAGGCTCGAAAAAAACCATGAAATATCGTCGCAACAAATTTTAAAGCAAATGGCGTTCTTGGTTTGCATATACAGCTACAATTTAACCCTGGGGTGTTACTGTGCTATTCGATACCACAGCTTTTCCTTGGCTAGTTGTACACAAAACGGAAGACCACAAGAACGTTTACTTAAGAAGCTATTAATTAATCCAAGCAGATATCCCATCTTTGTCCGTTTAATTGGTTGGGGGACTTACTTATTTGTGTGCTTAACACCAGCACTATTATTGGTTTCGGTTTTAAGCGTAACATGGTACCAACTCGATCCGCTATTTGAGATTGTTTTGTTCTGTAATCTCCTTCCAAAAACAATTTTAGGGCGGCTGTTTCTTTTCATGTGCAGGTTTTTACTGTTTATTACTCAAATGTTATTAGTTGTAGATATTTTGTTTTTCTTTACAATGTACTTAATGATAAGTTCAATAACGTCTGCCTGATTCGATTATAACCACTCTTCGACTCCTTACAGTTGAGTATGGATCAGGTCTTCATCTTGGAAATACTAAAGTTTCCCCTGTGAAATTGGTGTTTCACTGTGTGAGGTACTCTATAATAATAAATCTCGCTAAGGGCGCATTAGAAACTCTATCAGCATCGCTCCTGACTTTCTGTTTTTGTATGACGCTCAGTATCGTTTACGTCCTATTCCGTCTAAACACTTTGTTTCATCCAATTTATTTATTTATTGCTGGAGCTGTATTGGTGTTTATACTCTTTGCCAGTTTCATAAGCATCTACATAGCGGCAAAAATGTATTCGGATTTTGAAGACCTGGTAAACGACTGGAAGTTTCGTTTCTCTTCGTGCAAAATATTAAGCAAACGAATTGCTGCATTGAAGCCTACGACCATTACCGTTGGGCTGTTTGGAGGTCACTCTTACAGAAAAGTGGATATGAATTTCCTGAAAGTATACTTCAATGCATCCGTCAGTTATTCGACTGATCTTCTTCTTGCCACTTAAGCTGAGTTTTGTTTTTAAGTAAGAAGAATTAGAATTAAAATTTATTTATTTATTACGAAACTGTTCGTGGAGTGAATCATTACGTTTTACAATAATTATATATAATTTAGCATGGTGCAGAATAGTTTGTGGTTATGGGGGTATAAAATTGTGAAGGATATCAAAGTTCTCATATTCTTCGAATCCTTACTTATTATTGAAGGTTTAATTTAAGCAACCAAATGGTGACAAATTTAAGTAACGAAAAATGCACATAATCTCAAATTTGGGATACCAGTCATTTGCAGTGCATGACTTTGTTCTGTGAACACCAATAATAGATGTTTATTTTATATTGGAACCTGCGCGTTTTATGTTGTTTAATATATAATAAACTATTTAGTGTAACTGTTTCTAGTAAAATGTCTGATCACACGTATTCTGGGGCATCTATGATTCATAATTAACTAATTTGTTGATTGAATTAGTTGACATGAGTTCAGTTTATCATACGTCAAATTTACTTAATAATTTTTCATTCTAGTTTAACTACACATAAAGGATTTTTGCATGTGGCAAAACATGGTGACTACAAAATTTCAAAAATGTTTTGGTATGAAAAATAAGTTCGAATTTTGAATAAATTAACCAAAGTCCAGAAAGCAATTTTTGAATTGTTGTTATCGCCTTACCTATCATAAGATTTCTTTGAACATGCAGTTCTCAAGGCTTGTTCATAAATCTTGTTTGACCTTTACGCTGACTTTGTGAAGAATAATGGACATTAAACCGTTAATGATTCAATTTCGTATTTATTTAAATGGTAATTTTAAGAAATAAGTTTCTGTTTCAGCAAAATTTATGCATGTTTATGCTAAGGTAGAAGTGGCCTACTTTTCTTCATTGGCCGCATGCTAAGTGGAGAATAATAATTAAGTTTCAAGCTATAGAAAGTTTTATCCCAAGTAGTCTCTGCAGCCCAGATTATTTGCAGTTCTGGGTGTAATTTATTTACCAAACTTTCGATAAACCGTTAAGTTTCATCAAATTCATCCAGCTGAGACTCAATAGGACTCTACTCATAAATTGGCATGAGAACAGCCGTGGGAGGCATTAAAGTAATATTATATGAGCCTAATTTAACTGGGCAAAATATATAAATATAAAAATATAAAAAATAATATAGGTACCGAAATGTTCGGTGGGGAACCACAGGTACCTTATAAAATATATCCCAAATCTCATGCAAAGTGGTGTGGTCTTCACAATTCCTTAATTCAATAGTTAAATTATTCTTAGATTTCCCGATCAGATAAAACAGGACAGGGGAAAAACAGAGTTAAGGTAGCAATTTATTTACCTTTAGTTCCATAGAAAATAAGGTTGAATATGATTCTGAAAAGTACCTGAAATTAATAAGATAATTTTTGGAAAATAACTGAATAATAGAATTCATTCTTTTGAAATCCGGGGAATAAGTCAAGTAAAGACTATTGTGATGAGAACTTTGATGTATTGCAAATCTTCACTTTGCTGTATTCATCTCTTCTGCTTTTTGTTAGACATATGAAGAATAATAATCTGTTCCTGTCAAAAGTTTAAAAAATTTCGCGGCGGATGTGGAAAGGCAGTTTAATAAAACCAAGTTAGAAAATTTAGGTAAGTTTTAACTTCGTTGGAAAAATTTTGAATAATCAAAATGAATTCAGATGGATGATTTAATTTATTGAATGCACAAGCTACGGCATCGCTTCTTAATCTTAGAATAAAAGGCGCAAATGCTTAAGGCTTGAATTCTAGAAAGAAGTGTTGTATCTTTGCAAGTTGGTAGTCATATGTTGATTCATCGATGATAAACGGCAACAAGAATTAATATGACACACAGTCATCTCGAGGCTGCAAATTCCGCTGACAAATTAGGACTGTCTTCTTTCCGTGGATCAGGAAACCCATTGTCCTTAAAGATTTTTGTAAGCGCAGCTGCAGAAGCCTTAGGAGTTCTTGGTCGTGCAGGGTCAGTGAAATTTACGTAATGAACGCCAAATCTTTCTGTGTACCCACGTGCCCTGAGTAAAGCCATGGAATTTTTTAAATGGCCAATATGAATCTCAATTGATTGACCCACCATTCAAAGTTATCCAGAAGACTCCACGCAGTGTAGCTCTTCACATTGACTCCATCGAGGTTAACAGCCTTCATCATTTCATTGATGTATTTTGTGTAGTAGTCAATCCGCCCAATGTCGTTGAGTCCCGTCTCAGGGAGATCAGCAAATCCATTTTCAGTGACGTAGATTTCGACATCTCCGTAAGTATTCTTGATCCAATTAAGAAGCTTTCTGAAACCCCATGGGACAACTTTTAGCCAAGCTGCGGAAGATGCCGGCCACGAGGGATCCTGCCAAGTGTAAACGTCCTGGTCTCCCTTCCAACCCGCTGCAGGGTTAATTACAGCCCTACACAGTTCAGTGGTGTAGTGGTTCAGTCCCAGGAAATCAGAAGTGCCTGTAAATTGAGATTTAATTGAGTTAAACCTAATTAAAATATAATGTTAATTAATTAACAGTTACCAATAAGTTCCCGTGACTCTTCAGCAGTGAAAGTCGGGAGACGAGATGGGACGCCTTCGTCGTTACTTGCGAGATCAATATATTCCCTCATTACGGAAGGATAGTCACCAAAGAAAACGGGAGCACCGAACCAACCGTGCTAATTAATTGGAAGTTAAGTTTAAGTGGGCAGGAGGATAAGATTAAATTCATTGATTACTTTGAACTGAATGGCTCTTTCGGCCGCAATCACAGAAGATTCATCATTGACGTCTTCTGGTTCATACCAACCCGAGTCGATTGTTATGCCCACAAGGCCTCCCTGAGTGACCCTGTAAGTGTCGTTGTACACGTGGTAAGCCTTTGCGTGTGATCTGAGGAGATTATGAGCGCATTTGTAGGACAGGACGGGATCAAGGATCGCTGGAGCTTTGTCCTAAAACAAAGAGAGCAATTAACCTAATTACAGGTGATAATCAAGGAGAAGCTGACTTACTCCAACTTCATAAGACTTGTAACAAATGACCCAAGGCTCATTAAATGTGATCCATTTCTTTACTCTGTCACCAAATGTTTTGTATGCGAAATCGGCATAGGCTACGAAATGCTCGATGATTTCTTCTTCAGGCCATCCTGTCTTGTTTCCAATTGTCATGAGGGCTTCAGGCAAGTCCCAATGATACCTAAGGCAAAATAATAAAGTGTTTATCAAATCAAGATCAAAATGTGAAAGACGGTATGAATGAATGAGTACAGTGTAATCATAGGCTCGATTCCATTTTGGATTAAAAGGTCGATTAAATTGTTGTAGTATTCAACTCCAAGTGGGTTGATTTCTTGCATTGTTCCCTTTGGGAGGAGTCGACTCCAAGATAAACTGAATCTGTAGTATTGAGACTAAAAGAATAAGGGTAAGATAAGTTTAAAGATGATAATTAATTAAGAAGTAATTTTGAAGGTACCCCTGTGGCCTTCAGAAGTTGAACATCTTCGACGTATTTGTGATAGCTGTCACATGCAACATCTCCAGTGCTGTTGTCTGCAATTGGGCTTGGGGTAAGGTGAGTCCATGTGTCCCAAATATTAAGTCCCTTTCCTAAAGACAACGTTGTAGGTTATGAAACAGTAATGAAAGGAAAGTAGCTTTGTGGAACAAACCGTCTTCGTTGTAGGCTCCTTCAATTTGATAAGCTGCTGTGGCAAATCCCCATTGGAAATCGGAGGGAAATGTTCCATAGAGAAAGTCGTCTTGAGCTTTAACTAACGCAGTGGTCACGAGAAGTAAAATAAATTGTGACCTCATCTTGATGAGGACAGCAGCCAGACGTATTTGGGTGTGTCGAGTGTGAGTGTTAGCAAATTGAAAGTGAATGCAGCGAAAAGTAGAGTGGAGTGTTTTTGTGCCATATGTTGTGAGCTTATCAGAATCTGAGAGATAGGAGATGATCGATTAGATATTGGATTGTGCGATAAGGTAATCAATAAACTGCCCATTGTGTTTGCTAAAAAACAATAGTCCACTGGAGTAGAGTATGTAGTTGCTGGTGGTAAGAAAAAATATGAATCTTTAATGAATAATTTGATCACTCATGCATGAAAGTGGCTACTTTATTCCCACTTTGGTAATAAAGTCAAAGTCAAGTAAAGCTTGAAATTAAATCACTTCATTCCTTATCAGGAATTTTTAAACGGAATGAAATGTACACGACCAGTTTTTGTAATAGGTCTGGGAATTTACCTTAATTCTCAATTAAGCATTACTTCTAGCACAGTGGAATATATAAATGCATTCCTTGGCCACATGTGGGATTATGAAGTATCAATGTCGTTCGCGTGAAAGCAAAACCAGTTTCTAATTCTGCTTTTGTATGAAAAAGCGAAAGAAAACACAACCTGCAGAAGAATCTTGCATGGAATTTCCAATTTTATTTTATTCGCATACTTTAGCTGACTAGATTAGACACACACAGAGGGGGAATTCTCTACGAAACAAAATTGTTGAAGATAGTTGGGATAGTTCCAGTAGTTGTGTCTCTGTCCAGTCTGTCCTGGAAATTGGTTTACGATCCAAAGGAATTTGAGACAGAGAGATCATCGTCATACATTCCTCTAACTCCCGATCACTCACTTAACATGACTTGGGTAAGATTTATTAATTACAAATAAAATTAAAATATATATATATAAGTTCACTGTGAATTTAATTGCAGCTAAGATCTAGATCTGTGGACTTCTGGCATATTTCTTTATGGAGCAAGAAGACTTTGTTCGAGAGTATGAAGTTGTCCAACACATCTGAGGAGTTTTTAAGACTCAAAGAATCCGATTTGAATCAAACTTTTGTTACATGTACACTCGCATTCAAGAACCACCTGCGAGTGTGAAATATTTTGGAACAAAAGCGACAGTTTCCTGACTGGCAGGCTTCTTTTATCCCATTCCGTGACGGAATTATCACCTGGCTTCAGAAAGGTGGTAAAGTGGTATCAAAATTATGAATGTGCGTAAAAACTGTTTTTACTAATGAATTTAATTCTTTTAGTTTACCAGCAGGCTGTCTACAACGTCCTCACCGATAATGAGTCATATCATTTAGCAATTCCTGTGTTCCAGGATGGATCAAGGGATTTCGTTGTAAGCACCGTCGCAGACACATTTGCTCCTGATGATTTGGAAAAGGTTTATCAGCGACTTGAGAGTTTTGGAACATCCAGAAAATCTGCATATCCACTTCAATCCAATTGTGCGGAGGACGAGTTCATCAAACAAACTAAATCCAAATATAATTGAACCAGTTCCTCTCTTCGTATTTATTTTTGTAAACGATTTTGAAGTTTGAATATTTAAACATCTGCTACAGGTAGGATCGCTACAATGATTATTATCATAGTTCTTTACAATATAAATCAGTTCTTTTAATGTACACTAAAATAAGAGTCCATTTACTTCTATACTTCAATGTATGGGCAACATCGTCCTTTAAAAGGTTCGTCGTTAGTCTTTCTCCTGTTGATGTCAGATTTGATTTTTGTCTTGTTTATGCAGGAACGATAATTAATTTTCCTATCTATAATGTACCAGCAACTTTCAGACTGGATCATCATCCAAGTACTCATTAGTTTGTTTAGTGATACTCTGCCTGTTTATGGAATTTCATGGGTTTTGAGAGCCTAGTGGACGTGATTTTTATTTATTTTTAACGATTGCATCTTATTCTTTTTACTTCTAATTCAAACTAAAAGAACTGTAAACTAAGCATAACAAATTTAAAGCCTGAGGTACAAATACTACTAACGATTCTTATTTTAAAAATTCCAAGGCTACTTTTGAATTTTTGCTTGCCTTTACACATACAGTCTCCGTAATAAGAAATCCAAAGGCAATTAACATAAGTCCACTGCAAATAGAAAACACAGGAATCAAGTTTTTTAACTTAAGTACAGCCAGTCTTTCCTTGTGGCTCAATCCATCCACCGATTTCTTCACCTGGCCGCTTCTGTCCTCAAATATAACTTGAAATGTCCTCAGGCGATCCCAAAACGTAATTATCCCAAACTTCTGAAGTTTCCGTGCAAAACCAAATATTTCCGATTCTAAACAAGAATGTGTGTAAATAAATTCAAATATCCCATCGCCCGGTTTGGTGTTGAATTGAAAAGTAAAATTTTTCCCAGAGACAGCTGACAAGAAACTTTTCATCAGGGCAGCGAGATCCTCGTGAGCTATAACACGAATAGCTGTTTTGTTTTTCGGGTTCATCAGATCGCCATATCCCGTTATGTTGGTTACGAGAGCCCCTCTTTGAAAAATGGTTTCAACATCTGGATCCGTAAACTTCCTCTCCTTCAGACCCAACTCAACTTCCCTGAGGAACGCTTTATTTATATTTACAAAGATTTTAAATCCAGCGTCAATCAAATCATTATGTGATTCAAACAACTTGGGTTTATCTTGAACAATCAATTCACTTGTGATTGTGTTCTCATACAGGGAAGCTAGGAAAAACACGAATATTGTAAACATAAGGAGTAAAATATGTCTACAACGATGGGATTGTCGGAATGTTATTTTAATTGTTATAAACAATGAAAACAAATAGTCCGAAATCCAGTGATTGTTTGATCTTATTCTTGTGTTTGTAAGTGTTGCTACTGAGGATGCTGTAACCGAGATAAGAATCCACACTAACCAGTGAAATGGACTCCACAATGCAGGAAATGAGAAATGTTCATTACGCTTTAGTTCAAAATCCGCAAATATGAAGAAAACCTTACACGAATCGAGGAAAGTGATTCCTGAAGAGCGACTATGGTAATCTTCATAGACTTGCCTTCCAAATGTATTGAACCTGATTGATCCAACGCTGCTTTCAAATTTACTGTCGTAATTACCTTCTTCAATCATTCTTTGGTAATCTTCCTTTTCATCAATTCTGTACGAAATGTTAAGTGTAACAACCAAAAGTTGAAGCAGTCTGTCGGATTTCTTGCAAGTTACAGGCTTGTTCAGTGACATTTTTAGACACAAGAATTGTTTGAAACACGACATGTTTGTGCATTTTCCGTACAAGTCCTTTACAAATCTTTCCATGTTCACGATAAGTACCCTTGGGTGGGATTCCCCGTGTGCATTTAGATACTGCTTGAGTTCGAGATTAAATATTGTCAGTCCAATTTTCATGGGTTGAAATCTGACAGCACAAGTCGGACAAAAGTATTCGTTTGGGATTCTTGAATTTATTTTTAAGTTAGTTGGGTTCAAGTTAATGTTATAAAAGAAAAGCTGAATAGGATGATTGTGCAGGAACTCAGAGTTTTCTACGTTAGCTTCAAATCTTATTACTATAAATATATTATGAGTCCCTGGCATCATTTCCGAAAATTTTGATTGGCTGATTTGGCAGAACAATTGTTTACGGGAATCTTTGGTCATTGTGAGGTTTTCAATCACAACATTCACAGTACAAATGTCACGATCAGCTGCAAGTAGATGGGAGTTATTATTCAGCTGACTGAATTCCTGAATTACAAAAAGTGACGAGTCTTTGTTGGATGAAACCAAAAGTTCTGATAATTCCTTTAGTACGAAACTCGATGAGGAGTATGTGATGCGGATGACACAGACTCCTTTTGGATTTGCGTCAATAGTTAAATTACCAAATTTTCCTTTCAGTGCTTCACATTTACAATTCGTAGCCAGGGTTAAGATAATCACAATTGGAATAATAAATAATGCACTTTTCATTTTGGAGATGTTTTGTGTGTGCGAAACTAGGAGATTCAAAATTATAACAATTTTTGAAACAAGTTTTTTTTAAATTCAATGCTGGTCTGTTGCGATGAATTTGCATACTACACTGTTACAAAATCGTTACAAGTTCGTAGTAATTTTTTAAAACAGAATATTTTTTTGAATATGAATCCGCGCGTAGCTGAATTTCTTGTCAAGAAGAAATGAGCACTAAGGTACTTACGTCTTGCGTTTAACACAATTCTAGTGTTATTACTTCCACGAACGATTGAGATTTTGGTTGTTACGTTTTTAACGGTTCGGAACCTGATAAAGTGGTATTTTTGAGTTAATAGTCGTATAATATATTTATTGGTCTTGCTTTATGGTTTTGTAGGAAGTTCACATTATTGAGTCTCGAAACTTATTACGTTGTGGCGATAATTATCCAATTTTATTTTCCAGAATTAACGGTATTTTGTAGAAGCATCTCGGTTTATGTGAAACAACAGACTTCTTTTTGGTATAGTTTGTCCGAATTTTTATGTTTCAATTGCTCTTCCTGAAAACAATATTGCCCGACTGTGAATTCTAAAGGGCTATTAAAACTGAAACCTAAATAAGTAGCGGAAAAGCGTATCGAAAATAACTTAATAGCTTTCAACTTTTAATGAGTTTTAATCATGTCCGAACTTTGCTGGAAGTTTGCACACAATGCACACGCAATGTAATTACACTACTTCCCAAGAATCCACGCGGAAGGTTAGGTTAATTACTTAGCAAGAATCCTTAATTACTTTAATTTGGCTGCAATCATTATAAGTGTCCGATAAGTAAGAAATTATGTGCTCTGCAGGACATTTATTTTTGTAATAAACCAGACGTGAATGTTAGTTTGTAAAAAGTATAGACAAAGAAATTATATTTAAGTAGGGTTATCCGGTCAATGACATTTTAAACTGTCTCAAAAACTTCTTACTGAAATTAGGAAATACTTTTAAACCAACCATGTGCCCTCATATTAACTGGGAGTTTAGGAACCATTATCGACATGCAATCGTCTGACATAAGAAGGAAAAGTTACGCTATGTTTATGGTTTGCACTGTAAGCATTCATTAGTGGTTATCTAAATTTCTTCGAAACTCTCCTTTGAACAAATAAAGATTGGGAACGAAGAAGCTAAACAAACGGTAGGACTCAGCGTCCATTGCATCATCTTTGTAAGAAATTGAGCTCACATCGGCTCGTAGAAATATTTTTATATTTTGGCTCTGACATTCAGGGGCTTAGTTAGTCTTGAATTACCACTTGAACGTTAGATGTTAGCAGTTTAAATGTATATTTCTTTGAAGAGACTTGCAGAAGAAATTGGCATTATCTAATTACCTATTTATTTTTCTTGCGAATTGGCGACACGAGAAAAATAGTTTCAACCAAAAATATAAGAATTTTGATGGTGAATTATTAAGACAATTGGCGAAATGGATTTCCTGCAAAACATTGCGTTGTGCAGAAACCCGAATTTAATATTTTTGTGAAAGTCAGATACACCCATGTTAATTGTTTCCCTATGTTACACCCATGTTAATTGTTTCCCTATGTTACACCCATGTTAATTGTTTC
>JAQGAD010001428.1:0-19812 GCA_034696625.1 Isotomurus palustris | reverse complement strand
TTCTCTTCCCTCTTACTCACTCTGTTTGCCATGGATTAATATCCCATTGGGGATACCTACGGGCTACCATACTGCCCTTGTCACAAAGGTTATGGGTGCACTTTAAGTCGATGGTTAATACTCATGGAGGAAATTGCGATTAAATAAGTCGCGTCAAAATAAAGTTTCGAATGGTTGTCCGGCACACGCACACGCTAGTAAGTTAATATCAGTGACTTCTAGATTTAAAATGGTTTTGCATTCACAGTTCAGTTTCAGGCCTTTTTAGATTTCTTATGCTTGCTTAGAATTTATTGCATGGGCCGTTAATTAAACTTATATGCAATATTTTGCCATGATTTGATTAAAATACCTGAAATATTTTTTCCAATCGATAATGCCATTTCGCTTAATACCTCAACCTCATTTTGGCAGCATCAAATTCAAAGCTGAAAGTTGCCCGAGCCCTATTCCTTTTAAATATTTCGTTCGACCGATCGATCAAGAAAGTTTGTTTTATTATCTTTATCCTGAATTGATACTATTCTAAGCTTACGACTTCATTTAAAGCACTCAAATACTCGAGATAATTTTCTGCTTGTTGAGTTTGATTTGGCATCTTAATAAACAAGTGTTGTCTATTTGAGTTTGAGTATTGTCCTTGCTGAGATATGTTAAAAGACTGAGAATTTCATTTCCCACGATAGCCGATTGTCGATGAATCTATTCATAGCATTATTCTTATCCGTATTACACGGAATGCCTTTATAATAAGATACACAATCAGTAGTCAAATTAATAAATGAGGAATAAGTGCGAACCGAAAAATTTTTATTTCATCAATTTACAGTAAGAAATACAAGACGAATATTGATTCACAATTAATGCATCATAGGGCTAAGAAGCTTTTTACATAATTTTAGCAAAAAAGAACTAGTATGTAAGCTTCCTTCTTCAAATTTTGTTTACAAGGCAAGCGCATGTGCCCAGATGTACAAGTGTCAAAGAGTTACAGCATGTCCAGAAAGGTTGAAATCTCCGCCATCCCATGAATATAGCTGAAGTAATATGCCTTATGAACATTGGGGAATTAATAACTGATGCAATAGGCTACTTTATTATTTATTCTGAGTTTTGAGCGCACCGAAACGAATTTACAACGTTTATATGTGGAAAACGACAAATATGTTTATAAGCTGTTAATCAACTAAAATCTTATGTAACATTTTAAGCGATACCGAGAAGCAAATTTACGGAATGAGCGATATTTATTTCTATATATGTGACACGGGTTTGTCTGTAAATTGAAAAGAATGCAAATCCAGGACCCCCCGCCACAAGGTAACAAGGACGCGATGATTCGAGCTTTCTTATTAAGTACTTGCGGGCGTGGTTATGAGAAAACTTGGAGTGGATACCAATCCTCAAGTTTTTTAGGATATCTAAAGAGGTATCGTGTATCCCAATAGCAAGCCGAAAACATAAGTGAGCGCAAGTCACCGCAACGATGAGCAACAGCAGACACATTATGTAAGAAATTAATGGAAACACCGAGTATAATCTGACACAGGCGAAGGACATAAATATTGTGACAAAAAATGCAGCAGTCATAAGTGTACACGCAACAACAGGACCAGCATGGTCGAAAACAGCGGCTTTAAAAAATATAAATATGCGAGAATAAAGTGAAAAGTTGGTTAGCGGAGGAAGTTTGCGTGACTTCTTTTGAATAACATCGAGGCAGCGACTAACTACTAGAAGGCCGAAGATTGCGACAACAATAACTGAGACACTAACCCGAATACCGACCATTATTACGTAGTATTGAATAGGAATGCGAAAGAGTAACGACATATTTGTAAATCTTTGAAGAATGGTAAGTGGAAACAACAGCTTCATTGTTAAATAGAGCGGATCAAGCCCTAAAATTATAAAAGGGATCAAAGTTAAACTAAAGCAAAACACACCCCATATAAATAAGTGCGTCAGGTAGCCCCAGGCATCGAATTTAGGGTTGAGTTTTCGGGTTTTCGTTGCTGTGAAAAGGATTATTTTTAGTTAAATGGTGTTTGGTTGAGAGATTCAAGCAATCAAACCTGACTGAAGCTGGGACTCAAGGCAGAGTATACAATTGATGAGTGAAGCGATTTCGTATTTGTAGAAGTAGATTCCCAACTGAAGAGCAGTGACTAAGATTGCTACTCCAAACTCAAAACACAGAGCGAGTATTTCAATTACTGAGAAGACTTTTGTGGGAGAAAATAGTTCCCAAGCTAAAATGGGAACTGTTGTGCCTAAACCTACGCAAATTATTACTGCGAAATCTAAGAAGTAGTAGAGAAAAAGTCTGAAAGTGGAAGTCTCCAGATAAAATCTCTGGGATTTGGGATTCAAATAGATTGGAAACGGAGGAAGACATGAGAAGAATAATTTGTGAAAAACTCCAATAGCTTTCCATCTCAACGGAGTTGACATTAGGAAATTATTCCCTGGAAAGCGTGCAGCTACGAAAGTCACGAAGTCAGTTGGCGACGATTGGATGCTAACCGATCTAGTAAACTCCAAGATTCGTTTGACTTACAAGTAACCTTAGACTGGTTAAAGTTAATATTATTAGCTAACGAACAGAATTTAACTGGTAAGGCTTGGAATTGGATATGGCCCAGTCAATTAGGGCTTATAAGATTAGTTTGATGCCGGTTTGTCCATTGTAAGCACGATGACTTCCGAATCAAGATTAGGATTCGATGGACATTTTGAAGGTGCGTTAATTATCCTTGCAGACCGGTTGTTTCAAATTTTGAAATCAATCGGACTACTTTTGACCGGATGGGGCATGATTTGACGCGGGTTTGCGCTTTCAATTAGGTGATTAGAAAAGCCATCGGGGTTATCAGATTTCATGAATCAAAACTGTAAACGTATCAACTGTTAGAACCAGTAAAGGCTGATGAGAGACCGGTGGTGGTCCACACCGTTTGATCCGATATGGTCTTTCATTAGGTCCTATTCCAATGTTGACGCGTGTCCCGGATTATTCTTTAATATATTGTTTTTGCTTTGAATGGGTTGTGTGTGATGAGTAGAAGCGGTTTATGCAAAAACTAGCGATTTGCTCAATGCAAACGGAATTTACGGTCGGTTAAATAAATAGCCAATTGATTTTGCGCGCCGGAATATTAGCTCTACTGAGCTGTACAGTGCCCAGTGACCAAGATTTGACTTGGTAATTTTGAAATTTGGCCCCTACGGGGGTGGGGGGTTAGTGGAGAGTGTCTGGGGACCAAAAATGTTCTCCAGTTCATGGTCGATGCACATCCAGGGTCTAATGTGGGGGTCAGGTCGGCATCGCATGTCAATCATTTGTAAAGGTATTCAGTACAAGCTTGCCCTAATGTGTCTACCTATTGGTCCAAATGTTTCATATACCTCTAACGGTAAAAAATATTCTTCTACTGATTAGCTGATTTTTCATGCTCCTCAGATTTGAATAACCGTCTCTTATCAACCGATTACAAAACGGCTAAATAGACTTGAGTTTTGAAGCGATGAGTGTTTTGAAACAAAACAAAGGGATTCGTGGGCACCAGCCCATTAGAATTTTAAAATTATACTAATATTGATGAGAATCTTTAAAGTGAGCCATAAAACATTGTCTGGGCTAAAAAGACTGCTTGTTGCATGAAGTTTTGTTTCAGAGACTGATTAGGTACATGTTAGGTTTTTAAGCCTCGAAATCGTAGGCTAAATTGCTTTCATTAATATTTCAACGACCCCATTCTTTAAAATCCAAGAAATATAAATTACATTTGTGTTAGCTTCTTAAACTCTGAAATCGGAATTGTAATTGACTTCATTATCTTTATTAACTTTACCTTTTGCTCCTGAAAATGAGATATCCGTCGATTACACGTGGGATCTGGTTTGCGTTGATTGCGAAACTGTAAAGGTATGAAAGCAGCTTAAAATTTTTGTAATAATTGAAATCCCTTAGGCATCACGTGTTGTGTTGCAACATGTTCAATAAAAACGTGTAGAAATAGGACTTTTTCATGCGATGGTTCCCAATCCAGAGAAAACTTTGTCCTAGCATTTAAGTTAACCCGTCTAGCATGTTTTTCGAAGCTTAATCTAGCTTTAAATAATTCAGCAATTCGTTTTAAGCAATGCCAAAACTATCCGACTCCTTTATCTTTGTTTGAGCTTATCATTAATGCATTAAGCTAGTCTAAAACCTAAATGTAAATATCCAGTCGTTGAATCCATGCGTAAAGTCTGCTTTGTATTTGTAGCCAAATCATGGAATTGATAAACATTTCTTTAAAATGTTGAAGCTTCATGTTTTCAAAATGACTATTTGCTAAGGTGGAAATCAAAGTAATTATACTGATAATATATTTTTTTAATTCTATAGAATAAAATCAATAGGATCCTGCACCTAATCAATTATCTGGGTTGTAGAATCTGTTTGGCGTAGGTTGAATCCTAAATCTTAACGCAATTATTTCACTAAGGGACTATATAAGGATTCGACATTGGGCTCATCACACTGTTAGGTAATTATTATATTAGAAGTAATCAACAAAGTGTTCATTGTATGTTTTCAATCTACAGTTAAGATATGTCCAGAAATCTCAAATGCTCCCTTACCCGTGCTCAATTGGATCATGGTTTAGGTATCGTTATTCCAAGTCCAAAAATTACTTTATTACTAAATTTTCGAGATTAAATTTCGAACAATTGATATTTTTTAGATAAAAATGTCTCTTATATAATTATATTCTTAATTTAAATCACGTGGACCTTACCGGTTCACAATGAGAGATGGAATCTAGAATACGAAAGCTGTTAGGCAACAAATTGTTCTACAACACTTTGAGGAATACCGAGAAGCATATCTACGGAAAGAGCGATAACTATTGAATAATACGTGACACGGGTTTGTCGGTGAACCTGGAAGAATGCAAATCCAGGAACACCAACAACAAAATAACAGGGAAGCAACGATTCGAGCTTTCTTATTAGGTACTTTCGTGGGTGACAAGGAGAATGGCTAGAGTGGATACGAATTCTAGATGTTCTCAAGAAATTTAAGGAAGTATCATGTATCTGTATAGCAAACGGAAAACTTAAGTGAGAACCGCACAGTCCAGCGATAAGTAACAGAAGACACATTATGTAAGATGGCAATGGAAAAATAGAGTACAGTCGGACGCAAACGAAAGCCATGCATATCGTATTAAAAAATACACCACTAATCAGTGCACAAGCGAATACAGGACCAACATGGTCAAAAAGAGCGAGCTTAAAAAATAAAAATATGCGAGAATAAAGTGAAAAATTGAAAAGGACAGGAAATTTGTGTGACTTCTTTTGAATTAAATCAAAGCAGTGAACAACCACCAGGAGACCAAAGCCTGCGGCAATGAAAACTGAGGCTGCAACTCGAATGCCAATCAGTACTGCGTAGTATTGTAGAGCGATGCGAAAGAGTAGCGACATATTCTCGAATCTTGAAAATAGATGAGGTGGCATCAAAAGCTTCATGATGAGATAGAGCGGATCCAGCCTCACAAGTACGATGGGAATGTAGAATAAACTAACGCAACCTACACCCCATACAGCTACAAGCATCAGGTAGCCCCAGACATCGAATTTTGGGTTGAGTTTGCGGGTTTTCGTCTCTTTGGAGAGAAATATTTTTAGTTAAATTATTGTTGGTGGTAATTGAATCAGGAAATTTCAATTTCAAATCTAACCTGACTGGAGCTGAGACTCAAGGCAGAGGATACAGTTGATGAGTAAAGCAATTTCATGTTTGTAAAAGTGAATTCCCAAGTGAAGAACAATGATCGTTATTATTCCTCCGAACTGAAATACCAGAGCAAGTAGCTCAATTAGTGACAAGACTTTGGTGTGAGAAAATAGTTCCCAAACTAAAACGGGGAATGCAGAGCAAAATCCGATGCCAAGAATTGCTGCGAAATCGAAGATATAATACACAAGAAGCTTGAAGGTAGAAGTATCCAAATATACTCTTTGTGACTTGGGATTCAAGTACATGGGAAACGGAGGAAGACATGTGAAGAATAGTTTGTGAAAATCTCCTATAGCTTTCCATCTTAGCGGAGTTGACATACTGAATTTGTTCCTTGAAAACTTCACGATTACGATCACTAAGGATTCAGTCAGTGAGGATTGAATACTAACTTCTTTTAGAAAATTCTACGAGTCGTTTAACCTAAAAGTAACCTCAGACATTCAAACCTCCAATCGGTGGCTGAATTGCTTTTATTAATATTTGAACGATTTCTTGCTGTAGATTCCTGGATTAAAAATTATATTAGTTTGAATTAGCTTTTAAAACTCTCAAGTCGGAATCATAACAACAACAACTTTTATAACCACAACTGTCCAATGATTTCAAGTCTTGTGGTGGATTACGCCCCAAATGATCCCATTAAATCAGAAAGAGAATACAAGTTTGTTTTTAAACAAAATCATGGACATGTGATTATGTAATGCTGGTTATTTCGCAATAAAATTATATTAAAGTTTGATTTATAAATGTATCATGATAATTATTTAAGCTTTACCTGTGCGGATAAAAACCTTATTTTGATTTAAGCTGCACTTAAGAATATTTAGACTGTAGTGATCGCTCAGAATTCCATGTGATTGATCCATTCGTAATGATTAAAGTCCCAAAGAATTCACGTTTTATAATCTTCACTTGTTTGTTTAAACTGTTTAAAGAAGCATTTTTCATGCGATGCTTTCTTAATGTCAAGAAAAGTTTGCAGTGTTTTTTTGTTTTAGATAACCCGTCTAGCTCTCTTTCCGTAACATATATGGTGATCATCATTTCAGCTTTAAATAATTAAACAATCCATTTTGACATGTATCAAAATCCTGCTACCTTCAATTATGGCTGTCGTATAAAAAGGGATCGGAAAGCTTAAAACTTAAACAGCCACTTTTAATATCACGAACTGTCAAAATATAAATAGCTCTTCAAAAAATATCTAATTTCTCACCAGTGAATTCATTTATTATTTCTATTAACATCGCCTTACTCACCATAAACATCTTACGTTGGACAAGCTTGCTGTAAATCTTAGGACAGAAAGAATTTCGTGTGTGTCGAGAGCTCTTGATGTCAACCGAGTTTGATTCACTTATTGTTCAGGAACGTACAATAACAAGATTTCCAAAACCAACGGAATTAATGACACTTTTAAGAATCATATCATGCTTATTTTTTAAACGAACAAAAGAAACAAAGTACATATGTGCAAGGTAATATTTGGTTTCCTGTATATATAGCCACCTTAAACACATGTAACCAAAAATATCCAAATGGAAACGTTATTATAAACCCTGTTATATTGAATTTCTTATTGTTAATTAGACGGCTTGAGGCAATTAAAGAGTTAAGTAAATGACAAGTTGATGAAGGCTTTCCTTGGATTTCTTAAATAAACTTTTGAAGCCAAATCATAACCAAGTGATTAAAAAGTACTTTATTAATACCAGTGAATTCTTGATTTCAAATGGCTGAGCATTCGCTGAGTTTCAGGTCTTTTTAGATTTCTTATGCTCGCTTACAATGAATTGCTTTCGCCGTTAATTAAACTTACATGCAACATTTTGCATGATTTGATTAAAATACCCGAAATATTTTTTCCGATCGATGATGCCATTTCGCTGAATACCTCAGCAGCGTGTTTCCATTCTAACGTATCGTTTTACCACATTTTTACAGCATAAAATTCAAAGGTAAAAGTTGCACGCACCCTATTTCTTTTAAATATTTCGTTCTACAGCTCGATGAAAAAAGTTTGCTTTATTAGTTTTACCCTAAATTGATACTATTCCAAGAAGTGTACACGCAAGAACAGGATGCATGGTCGAAAACAGCGGCTTTAAAAAATAAAAATATGCGAGAATAAAGTGAAACGTTGGTTAGTGGAGGAAGTTTACGTGACTTCTTTTGAACAACATCGAGGCAGCGACTATTGCCGTGGCAGAGTTGTGCCCAAACCTACGCAAATTATTACTGCGAAATCGAAGAAGTAATAGAGAAAAAGTCTGAAAGTGGAAGTCTCTACATAAAATCTCTGGGATTTGGGATTCAAATAGATTGGAAACGGAGGAAGACATGAGAAGTATAATTTGTGAAAAACCCCAATAGCTTTCCATCTTAACGGAGTTGACATTAGGAAATTATTCCTTGCAAAGCGTGCAGCTACGAAAGTCACGAAGTCAGTTGGCGACGATTGGATACTAACCAACCTAGAAAACTCCCGGATTTGTTTGACTTACAAGTAACCTTAGACTTGTTAAAGTTAATATTATTAGCTCACAAAAAGCCAACCAACTGAATTTGAGTTTTTCGGCTTGAAATTGCTGTTCATTTTTTAGCCCAGTCAATTTGGGCTTATAAGATTAGTTTGATTTCTGTCTGTCCATTGTAAGCCCGATAACTTCCGAACAGAGATTTGGACTCGATTCACATGTTAAACGTGCGTTTATTATCCTTGCAGGCCGGTTGTATCAAATTTTGGAGTATTGGAGTAATCGGCTTTGCGCGGCCGGAATAGTAGCTCTACAGTGAACAAGGTGGGACTTAGCCCCTTTGAAATTTTGCCACTAAAGGGGGTGGGGATTAGTAGGGTTGGTCTGGGGGGTGGTGACCAAAAGTGTTCTCCAGTTGATGATCGGTGCATATCCGGGGTCTAAAGTGGGTATAAGATTGGCTTGGTGTTCACTGTAAAGCTACTACTATTTGATAACTTGCAAAGTACCGTTTTGAAAAATATCAAACTTGAAGCGAGAAAAATCCGGCCGTGCAAACCGACTTTCCATTATCCAAATAACTATAAATCCAGTTTGCATTGACCAAATCATTGGCATAAATCGCATTAACTTATCAAACACAATCCATTCAGAGCGAAAACAATATTTCAAAAAATATTCCGGGACACAGATCGACATTATAAAAAGACCTACTTCTTTCGCTTTCAATTAACTGATTTTAATGGTAGCATCAACTATAGTTCATTTTTTAATAGTTGAGAGCGAATTTTCTGATAGGTAAAGTTGTGCGCGACGAGTTTCGAAGTAATTTAAATTACAGGTAGTTCCCTTAGCAACAAATTGTAACGCGCCTGGTAACCTGGGGGAGAAATTAACGGTAGATTACTCTCAACTATTAAAAAATGAACTATAATTCTATCTCTATTCATAAAATGTCAGATAAATTGAAACTGTTTGACCAATTCGGGTTCCTAGGTTGACGCATGACTTGACAGACTCCTCTGCTTTTTACTGACCGATAAATATAACCATTTTTAAGGGTATTGAATGCAATTTTGACCTAATTTGTCTACTAATTGATACAAATGCCTCTAGCAGTACAAAATTTTCCGCTTCTGATTAGTGGATTTGTCATGATCCTCGGATTAGAATATCTGTCTCCTATCAGCCAATTACAAAACGGATTAATATACTTGACTTGAGTATGGAAACGTTGAGTATTTCGGGAAAAAACAAACGAATTCCTTGGCACATCATATTCGAATTTTCACATCCTTTTAATATTGATACGAATTTTCAAAGTTAGCCATTAAAAATTGTCTGGGCTAAAGAGACTGCTTGTGGCAAGAAGTTTTTGTTCAGAATCAGATTAGGTACATGGTAGGATTTTAAGCCTCGAAATCGTAGTCTAAATTTCTTTCATTAATATTTCAACGACCCAATTCTTTAAATTCCAAGGAATATAAATTACATTACGTTTAAGTAGCTTCTTAAACTCTGAATTTGGAATCGAAATTGACTTCATTATCTTCATTAACATGAGAAATTCCTCGATTAAACTTGGGATCAGGTTTGCGATGCTTGCGAAACTTCTTTCAGGTGAAAATAAAAAATCAGCTATAGAAGCAGCTTACAATTGTATGATTTTTTAATAGTTGAAGTTCCTAAGACGTCAAGTGTTATGTTGCAACGTGATAGTTCAAAACGTGTAGAAATAGGAGTTTTTCATGCGACGGCTTCCCAATCCAGAGAAAACTTGGATCTAACAATTAAGTTAACCCGTCTAGCATATTTACCGAAGCTTAATCAAGCTTTAAATAATTCAACAATTCGCTTTAAGCAATACCAAAACTGTCCCACTCCTTAATCTTTGTTTGAGCCTATCATTAATGCATTAAGCTAGTCTTAAACATATATGTAATATCCAGTCGTTGAATCTATGCATAAAGTTTCCTTTGTATCTGTCATCTGTAGCCAAATTATGGAGTTGATTAACATTTCTCTAGAATGTTGAAGCTTCATGTTTTCAAAATGATTACTTGTTAAGGTGAAAATCAAAGTGTACTTTTCCAGATAACACCGTCAAATGCAGACTAAATTAAAATCAATGTCTTGCATGAATCTTAATGCACGTTAGTTAGATGGCCGATGCAATCCCAGACCCTCAAATATATACAAAAGAAGTCGTTAAAAGTTTTTCTTGGAGTCTTTAAATCAAGCTGTTGACCTAAATTCAAAGAAATGATTAAAACAATACTTAATTCTTGGAATTAAAGTCATGGCTTCAAATGGCTTTGCATTTACATCAAAATATTCTTAAAAAAGACGCAAAACTCTGTAATATTCTTACCTAATTATTGATTTCTATTATTTTGCTGTATGTAGAATAGTTTGTGTCATTGGACGTAAATGAGTTAACTGTACCCTTTCGACAATAAAGATCCATTATTATTATTCGCTCAGTTTCAGGTCTGTTTTGAGTTCTGAAACTGACTGAGTTAAAATGGAATGCTTGGGTCCTTAATTACACTTCAATGCAACTTATTTGAATTTGATT
Organism: Isotomurus palustris; assembly: GCA_034696625.1. Lineage (NCBI taxonomy): Eukaryota > Metazoa > Arthropoda > Collembola > Entomobryomorpha > Isotomidae > Isotomurus > Isotomurus palustris. Next base: position 8,957 of record JAQGAD010001428.1, on the reverse strand, counting down.
TGATTAAAATACACGAAGAATATTTCTTCCAATCGACTTTGTAATTTCACTAGATATGTCAACAACATGTTTTCATTCCAAAGAATCGTTCTATTTTACATTCGACCGCATCTACTTCAAAGCCGAATTTAAGTTTTGAATAATTAAATGTCGTTTTGAACCAATCTTCAGCTTTATTTCATTTTCTTAGTTCATTTCATTTGTGTAGGCACAATATTTTTCCCTTGATGAATGCTCAGGTAACCGAGGATTTAATTAAAACCCTGCAACTTTTTTTGCATTCAGATTTCGTCATTATACTACTGGACTTCTTCAGCTCAACATACAATCCTCTTTTTTGCTGCATCACAACTACGAATTCTTGCAATGTCAACTCCACTAAGGTGGAAATCTGCGGAACTATACCACAAAATCTTCTTCTCCTTCCTTACACCATTTCCAATGTATTTCAACCCGAATGCTCATACATTGTTCTTGGAAACTTCCAGGTACAAATTATTCATCTATTACTTCTTTGAAGTTATCATAACTGTCTCCATAGGAACCTTTTGTCCACTCCTCATTTTCCTCCATCAACTTTTTACTCCTCAAAAATCTCTTTCTGTCATCGACAATTTGGCTCTTCTCACTGTTCACATCGGCGCAAATTTTGTACTCGTTATTCATATTTCCCTTTGGTTTTGCAAGTATGACATTGTCTTCTTTGTCAACGAAACATTTAAATTTGAGTCTGAATACAAATCAGGTTAGTATAGTGCTTCTCATGAACTTACTAAATTAAGCCGCTTAATTGCAAACTTAAACCTTTAATTAATTCTACAGTAATAAAGATGAAGAAATTCTGCCCCAAATTCGACGTGTATGGATACATGCTCATTGTTCTTGTGTACGGTTCAGCGTGCTGCAGTTTGATGGCAATTCTTTTTATGTTCCTAAGACTAGATCCGCTTTACTTCATAATGAAGCTTTTCTTTCCATCAACTCACTTTTTAGCTTTTAAGAACAAATCATTATTATTTCGCATTCCTTTTCAGTTCTATGGACTTTTGTGTGGCGTCCGTGTAGCAATTGGGACTATACTAACCTTAGCTCTTGGTCTCCTATTCATGGCTCATGATCTCTCCATCATTTACAAAACAGCACACAAAGTACCTTTCTCACTGATGGCCAGTTTCTATTCACGCATATCTGTTTGTTTCCAATCTGCTGTGATTCAAAATGTGGGCCCACCAATTGCTTCTGCTTTTATCAGTGCTGTGTTTTTTGTTCCTGTAACTCAGTCTTTCGCGTGTATCCGTTTCTACTCCATTTATCCTTTGCCAGCATACATGTTGTGCGTTTGTCTGCTTAGTGCCTCAGTTTTTATTGTCCATTTAGGCTTTCCCCTTGTAATCTACCCACACGAAATAACCAAGGAACTCCTGAGAACCACCAAAGGCCGAATTCACTCAACAATTAGTAATCAACAATCTCGCAGCTTCATGCTAAGAAAGCTCCGGTCGTTAGTGCCTTGCTATTTTGTAGTTGGAGGTGGAGGGTATACGTTTTTTCCAATTCATAAAGAAACCCGTGTCTCTTACTATCAGAATGTCATTGAGTATTCTATAAACTTGCTTCTCTGTATTCCTCAAAATGTGATTAATGATATGTGGAAAGCAAAAAATATCCGAATTCGTTTTCCACAGGTTATTCAGAGTCCACGGCAATAGAAACATGTAATTTCGGCTTTCACATTTTTAGAAAACTGAGCCGGGTACGGGTCGACAATTTATGCAAGCCATAAATAATTTCAGTGTATTCTTGTGTGACACATTTATGAAGTTAGGTGTGCTTCAAACAAGGATTGTTAAGGGTCATTTATTCTTGGCGTTGTTTTTAACTGTAGGTGATTGAAAGAAAGGTAGTGTGAGAAACATACAATCACATGCTAAATTACACGCAGTTATAATAAATAAACAATTAGTTTGAGCTGCAAACTATATTATAATTTATTGCCCTGTATTCCATCATCTAAAACCTCCATGCGGCCAGACTTGAATAACATTTTGCATCCAATTCATATAAAGCAAACTCAATTTCAAAATACACATAGTGTCGTATAAACAGGACTTAAAACTTTTTCAGCCATGACAAATATCTGAGGATACGAAATCGATGAAAGTTTTCGTCTTTAGTTTCTTAATTCGTGCATATTTTAAAAGTTTTGTAAATGTAAATCTAATCAAGTTGGTGCCTAACGTCGTTGCGTTTACAAAAGGTATCACCTAACCCCTTCTTAAATGTAAGTCAGCTCAAATAGGAATTAAAATACAATAATAATAAACTCGTTTTCTGCAACTTGCGAGTTTGATTGCATTAAGAATTCGAGAAAAGTATTTTTCGGAGCTTTTAATTCAAACTTGGGTAAGATTGGTAAGACTTGTTGATAAAAATTTAAAGAGTCATTATAAACACATTTATTAACTTGATTTCTTAAGGACAGTAGTTGCTACAAAAAATATGGATGTATACATTTTAAAAGTCAACTGACTGTCCAAATTAAGTCGCCAATAAACTATTGCAGAAGCTTATTTTGTAGTTATTTTGTAGCTGCTGTCTAGAGTCTGAACTCTTATGTAGACACAAATATTTAAACGGATCCTACAGATTTACTGGATTGCTCAATTGAAGATGTTTTGCATAGTCTCCAATCGATGACATGGCGTGATTCCACGTGACAACAATTTAAGTGGTGAACACGTGTGTTAAAGTCACGTTGAAATTGCCTTTGAGATATGTAATATTCTCCAATTTTTTTGGGTTTGAAAAATTTAAATTAATGCAAGCCTGCAATGTTTTATAGCAATTTCATTATTATTGCATATATTAAACCTACAAAAAATAAGGTTGCATAGGACTCATTAAGTACTAAACTTCATTTCAAAAATCGAAACATAAGTCCTGTAATCTTACATTCAAATAAATCGTTCTTTTAGGAAATTCAAGAAAAACAAGTCCATTATTTTAAAGTTTACAGTTTTAAGTAAAACTTGATTAAGAAATATGGGGGTTTAAAATATATAAAAAATTCACCACGACTTTCATCAAAGACTTTCCCTTTGCTGTCACTAAGCTCCACTTATTTTTATCTTCTACTCTCGCGTATTTTTTTTCTTTATAATTGCCATTTTTGATCACACAGTTCCTCCAGTTACGTCTGCTTTAATTGGTGGTGCGCTTTTTCTTACTGTTAGTTATTTGCCTGCATTCGTTTTTACTCGATTTGTACTTCATGTGCTTTCTCCTGTTCATTGCAACGGTGATAGGTACAATCCTCAGGACCTTCTTAAGGCACATTAAACAACGAATTCTTTCAAATTCATTTGACTGTGAATTTCGTTAATATTAAAAAAATAAAAGCACTTCTCTCTTGCTACTAAGTTACTGGTAGGGCTGGGTTTACTTTCTTCAAAATTCACAGGGAAACTCTCGTATCTTATTATGAAGTTGTTATTGAGTATTTCATAAACTTACTTTTCTTTAATCTCCTTAATTCAATCTTTCTGCATTACTTTAAATTCCCATCCTTACCATTCCTTTACTTTTCATTCCGCCTTACCTTCCATTCCTCTTGACTTTCCATTCCGTTACTTTTCATTCTTTACTTTCAATTCCTTTACTTTTCATTCCTTTCCTTTTCATACCGATTACCCCTCTGGGAACCAGAATTTTCAGATGAGATCGACGCTTCAGCAGATTTATCTTCAATAGGAATACGCCTCCAGAATTTGAACAAAACGTTTGTACACTTTGCTGTTTTTAGTTTCATTGAATCAAGTCTACGGTTAATATTGTCGTATGTTCTGTTATCTTCTTCGGTATCCCTGAATAAGGGAAGAATTCTTCGAATGATTGTCGGATCGTAGTGAATTTCTCCATAAATGTCGATATTATTGTGGATTATGTGATTTTAAATAGTCACGTTCATAAAGAGATGATGTAGAACCAACGCGACAGTTGCATACGCCGTTTGATTTGTCAGTTTATTCAGTGGTGGATTCAATAAGCAATCGACCCTGTTTTCCTGACCTGGAATCTCAATACAATGTCAAATAACAATGAAATTTCTTTAATAATAAGCAACATTGTGAAGATTGTTACATAATATATTACTCAGAATTTTTGTGAGGCATGCAGTTATGGTAAAATGTTTCTATTGTCACGGTTGCCCTACCAACCGCTCACTCCCAATTGCTCCAACCATCACTTAATCATTCATTCATTTGTTAACTAGATTAGATGGATAATAAAGTGACAGTTGGTGTTCAACTTTCTTCACACACACACCACTCATCTCTTCATCACTCTCATTCTAACCTTTCTCATGATATTATTATCATTAGTCACACCTCTCACTGCTATAAGCAGTGTCTCCAGCTACACCTCCTCAAGACTCTCGTAAGGGGTAGGACCACACCCCAGTCTTGACAATACCCAGTCGAGTCAATTATACTTTTGTGATCTCATCGTAAAGTCACTTGTGACAATAAATTTTATAGCTTATGTATTCCTCTTTAAATAAAGTTTATATTAATCTATAATATAATAATAATTTCGTAAGAAAGTAAAATCAACGAAATTTGTAAGCCGTTTAGCCCTGATTTGCTTAAAGGCTGTTACTAAAGTAACTAAAGTATCTGATTTACCAGTAGCCCAGTTTGAAATTGGAACTGACCTTACCCGTACTGCAACTTTTGCAGGTATTCACAAATGTACACATTTAAATGTACAAGACGTTCGTGTCATAAGTCGTGGAGATCTTCAGACGTTTGAGTCACAAAAGCTTTAGGTTCTTGAGACGTTTGCGTCAAAGACAGTCATGCTCCAGACGTTCTTGTCGATACGTTCGTGTCCCATGCGTTCACATCATAAGCCTCCCGGGCCTAGATCCTAGAACAACTTTTTGAAGTCGCATCCTAATGCATACGAAAACAAACATTTTAGACCAAAGTAGCCTAGGCCTCTAACCAGGTTAAATCGTTAGTTCATTTATAATTCGTATCTCCGCTATTTAAAATGGACTCCAGTGCCCGGGGGATCAAATTTATACAGATTACGTCGTTTCAAGAAGTTAAACATTTCTTTGAGATGGCGAAAAGGTTCAATTTTTAACAGCAGTTTAACTGCTATTAAATTAATAATTTTGAGTTTTTACTTATTTAAAGGCTTCCTCTATTTTTACCTGGCGGTTTTGCGCCTGTTTAAGAAGAATAATTCTCCATTCAATCCATAGTTCTAACGCAGTAGTTAAACAAGATTGCACTGAACTTTGAAAAGCATTTGTTTTTAAGTTAGCATCCTGATCAAACTAGTAAGCTTACAAACATATTCCTTTTTGCACCCGTTCGAACTCATTAATGTTACCACATATTTAATGTTATACTATTGTTAAAAAGTCATTCAATATCGAAATGAAACAAAGGTTAATAAATTATTTAAGTATTGTTACACTTAACGAACTTCCACTATGAAAATGTCGTAACTTTTATCCCCCAGTCAGCTGCACTCAGCACTCTTTTAAACTGAAACTTGGGAGAAGCCGACACTAAAAACTACAAGTACACTGAGATTTTATGCGCGTGAGGATATGTGCATTCAATCCTTAATACTCGGTTTAGTGATCCTAATTTTCGTTACATGTGGAACTTCCAAACATTTCTCCGATATACTTTCAAAACGTACAAATTACTTTGATATACATTTTATGCAAGGAGAAGTTTGTACAGCAGAAGCGATGCTGAATGTGAAAGAAAACACCTACCAGAAGTTAGTGTACGACGAGAAGCAGCTTGTAAGTCTAAATAATACGTAAAATTTAAAATTACTCTTTAACCAATATTATTGCTATGGTAATCCGTACTTTCAGTTTACTTGGAATGGTTGCAGACTTTTCTGTAAATCGAATAAAGCAGAAATGCTTTATTTCAATTCTACAAAGAAAGAGGAATTGCAGAAACGTGTTAATGAACATGGAATTGGAGTAGCAGCAACACACCGTAGGTCACTACAATATTTGTTGGGTTTTGGATTACTACAGCTGCACGCTCTTTGTAAACAGACAAAAAGGCTTGGATTGGATTAAGTCAACCTATTCCGTCTAACCCAGACTGCAGTTGGATTTGGGAAAAAACTGTAGAGCCACTTCATGAAGAACAAGAGGACCTCTGGGCCCCTGACAGTTGGCGTGGCGCAGATTCCTCGCTAGATATAGAACAAGAGGCATGTGCTTCTGTTTATCTAACAGTGCCGTTTGCATTCCACAAAGAGAAGTGCTTTGAAGCCTTATACCCATGCGTATGTGAGGAGTTCATGAAGGAACCTTGAATCGTCCTAGTTCATCTCTTGTCATCAAATATAACAAATATATTCAAAACCTTCTTAAATACTATTTTACGAGACTTAACTGACACTAACTTTGGGCGGACTATATTATCTGAGGACTGCCATCTACCAAATTCTTTAAATCAGCTAAAATTCACACAGTAGGTTCGAAGCAATGAAAAGAATCATTCTAATGGTTCTACTGACTAGGTCACGCAGAAAGAAAAGAAAATTACAAAGCACGTTTGGCGCAATATTTGTGTTCACGTTTTTTATGAGCACTGGCAACAAGAATTATTAGCGATACTACTGGGTAATTTGCATTTTCAGAGAAGTGCCCAAATTTTAAACAAAATGAATACTTGTCAGAGGAAAATACATCGTTTAATAAATCATTGCAGCAAACCAAATTGCTTTAAAAAACTGTGTGCATTTCAGCTTGAGAGGCCTGGAAATTGATTGAAGATTGAAAATGTTGCCGTCCCCAGTGTTGGATATTAAAACCATGTTTGGTAACTCAAATGGGATCTGGGTAAAAATGTTCAAACTTTACCAAATCGCCCTGACGTAGTTTATTTATTGCACGAATTCGGTACAGCTGTAAGTAAAATAGAACATTACACAATTGTTCCGAAATATCCTGGCTCTTTTATTTCCAGTGAACCTTCCAGTGTTTTGTATGGATAAAGTAATCCATGTAGGCAGGCATACGAATTTATCATTCATGACAGTGAATATACTTGGTGAATAAAAGATATTATCAATACAGCATAGTCTCTAAATGAAAGCCCTTTCTCCGTAAAAACAGATTGCTTAGTATGCTATATCTTTTTAGTTTTGTAGGTAGACATCCTTGAATAACAAATATTTACACACGCCTACGAAACAATTGAATGCCGCAGTAGATATTCAAATAAATAGTGAAATTGTTGTAGTGACTGCCTTTATTTTCTTCGTCCATCCGTCGAAATGTAACACGACGTTATGCAGAAGATAAGTAATTGTTAAGTAATTGTTGTTTTTTACGAGTTTAGGGAGTAAATTTTTAATTCATTTTCAAGAAAAGATTTGAAACAAATTAGACATTATATGACGAAGTTATGGGGCTTAGGAAACTTTGCTGAGTATGACGGAATGCATGTTATCTGAAAGGAGAAAAACAGGCATCTTACCTCACATTTTTTAATTGAAAAACTAGTTTTGGGTAAGAGTTTCACGTCTTAGAAGAGCTAACACAATTTTTTTTACCATAAATACTTACTGGAATGCTCAAATGGAGCCAGGTGGGATTTGGTAAAATCGAATTTAGGAAAAGTTTCGTTGCCTTGCACTATTTAGCGTATTGCAAATAGTCAAAAAAATCTGAAGCAACACAAATAATGATGAACGGGGCTACTTAATGTTGATGTGCGTGTATTGACTTGATAATTAATACTAATACAGGAGATTGGATTAATTAAGCCGTATTAATATAAAGTCTCGTCTGGTTGCCAGACACATAGACGAAAACCGAGAGCATTGACAAATTAAACATTAATTTTTCACACTCTTCCGGTGCTGTGTTATTCAAATCATTAAAGACTGCAAATGCCAACTAATTAATCAGAAGAGACATCCTAATCCCTATAAATTTATGTAATGCCCGAGTTGAAAAACTTCCCCCTGGCTACGCCAGCGTAGCCAGGGGGAAGTTTTTGCGCGAAATGGGCATGAAGTGTTATAACGAGCCTGTGACAAAAAAACTAAAAAAGGACAGGGAGGGGAAGAAAGTGAAGAAGAAAAAAAGGACGAAACATACGGAGGAAAGAAGGTAAAGGCTAGAAGAAATGGAAACAAATCAACAAAAGGATGAGAAAATGAGAGGTTTAACAGAAATAGGATAATGTAAGAAAACATCACAAAACCAGTATTACTGACAAGGGAAAATTCTTTCATGCGCACGAGAAGGATTTTTTCTGATTGCGCGATCCTACAGATCAAGCGTTTGCGAAGACGATGATGCAAACAGAATGTGCGATAAAAATGTATATGGTGACCCCATCGGGTCAAAGCTGAAAAACTGAGCGTTTATTTCCTTAGTTGCTACGATATGCTGGGAATGAGTTTTCTCGGCTTCTTGGTAGCTTTAAAGATGCGGGTTTCCTAGCTGAGCTGAAATCAGTAATCTGCTGTGACAAGTATTTTTTATGACAATTAAATAAGCACTGATTTTTAAATTTTTTCATTTCATTGTTGAATCTCATTCCCTAATAAAGAAATTTCTGATGTAGTTTTGTCTGCATGTGTGTAACAGAGTAATAGTAGAGAAAAGTAGAGAAACATTGCATGATCAAGTGAAGAAAGAATTCATCCACTGTACAAACATTTCTGCTCAGTGATCGGAATTCGATTTGCTTAGAGTTGTGTTTGAAATAAATGAGAACCGGTTCAACTATGTGTTAAATTTAAATCTATTCGACTATAAGCGGATAGTCTTTTCGCAATCATTAAAATGATTGTGCTGAATTCCTAATCAATCAAAATGACTGGTAGAAAAACAGTAGTTTGCAATGCAGTAGAGGGACACGTAACTTTTTCGCAAATTTTTACCTTTTGCC
>JAQGAD010001427.1:0-19815 GCA_034696625.1 Isotomurus palustris | reverse complement strand
TCCATTGGAAAATGTGCTTCCCACGTGTCATTGTAAAGGCCAAAACGATTCCAAGGGGGAATATATCGAAATTTGGCTTTAGGATGAACCTTCCAGAAGTTGGAGGTTCATGGGCTTCCGGCGGAAAGAATGTTAACGTACCTTTGGCTCCCATTTGGGTGGAGACTCCGTCAGGTCTTTTCTCCATAATTCGACTAATTCCAAAGTCGGTAATTTTTGCTTTGTGAACTCCTGCTTGGTCGGCTACGATCAAAACATTGGTGGGCTTAATGTCTCTGTGGACTATTTTGTTCTGATGGAGATGATTCAGACCAATCGTAACCTGCTTGCAAATTTTAACGAGTTCTTCCAAATCCTGGGCAGTTTTTTGTGTGATCCACTTGTCCAATGTGCTCTCTGCTAGATCCATTACGACGTAGCACAGGTCTCCTTTGATTTCGTTAATATGATAACGCACAATAAATTCGTGGTCCACCTTGCGAAGTATTTCAATTTCTTTGCTTTCTTCAACATCCTCTCTCTTCATTAGCTTAACAGCTACTCGTCGTGTAGAATGTTCCAAGTAACCCTCAAAAACTGTTGAAAATCCCCCGGAAATTCCTAACTGCTTTGTTGAATAGTACCAGACTTTGTCTGAGACTTGAACTAATGTTTCATTGGTTGTAGGAGTCTGTACGTTAGTCACAACCAGCGGTACGATTGGAACAGGTTCGTCCAATATGCGAGGAGCCTGGGCGTCACTGACAACGATTGGTGCGATCGGAACAAGTTCTTCCATTTGGTAAGGACCCTCTGTTGTTACCACTGATACTTCCTGTCTTCTAGTAGGTCTAGTAGGTTCTACAACAACAATATCAAAGTTTATGAATGTACTAAAACATTTTGGCATGAAGAACAAGTCAGCTCTGCAAATTCAACATCACTGTTCTTTCTTTTTGTTCGAAATCTAATCTTCTAAGGAAAAGTTTTAACCCATAATCATGTGCAGGGTTTACATGAATAACTTTAAAAGGCTATGGGTGCAATTACAATGTGTTTGTTTAAAATGAAATCATTGAGGAATGATTCTAAGTAAGTAAGTTTCTCTCAATCCCAATAATCGGGTTTACTAAATTGTTGTTTGAAGGATATTGTGGAGAATGATTAATAAATTTTAAAGCAGGGATTGCAAGTCGTATAGTTTCCAACGAAAATATTCCTGTACTTATCAATCTAGCAGGTGTAAAATACTTACCTAATTCATGGAAGCTCAAAATTAAAGCTGCCCTTGTGTTTCCCCCTTCACGTAATGCCTCAATGAACATCTTCTCTTGTGCTGCTGAGATTTTTTTCGCAACAGAAGTAAACAAATACAATGCACCTTCCACATGTCGACCGTTATGCTAGATTCAAAAAACGATAAGTGTGAAATTCAATACTTTTTTCTAAGCTTTAAATATTTGTGAATTAATCTCTACCTAGAACTCACCAAATAATTCGTCAACGTTTCGTATTCTGATTGGTTTACTAGATTGAATTCTTTTAGCTTGATGCACAATTCCACGGATAGCACTGTACATTCCACTAGTTCCGTTAGGTTTGACCGAATTTCGAGCTGTGGTTTATCCATCCTAAGTCAATTTAGGGCTTTTTACCTAAACACTTCAAGCAGTAATCCGTTGTTTGAGAAACCTGTCAAAGCCAGTGCAATGTATAATTGTTACTTTAATACAGATTTGCTTATTGTTGTCTTTATTTCGCTTAACCGTTGAAAAAAGTTGTTAGTATGTTCGAAATAGTTTTTGCTCACATGTATTCTTCCACGTTTACTTCGAACTGCGGATTTTTTGGATAAATGATTTTTTTTAAACTAACTGGTGTTGATTGGTTTCGTTGCCACACAATAAACTCTTTGATGCAGGAAGATGTTGCTATCTGTCGCTATCTGTGTCCCAAACGTAATTTCTGGATGCCATAAAAGTAGTAATGACATGAATACTCTTTAAGGTTGAATGGAAGCTTCAAACTTAAGTGATGTTAAGCAATATGTAATGGCCATTTTATGCACATTAAAAAATCTGAACTGTTAGGTAACGAGGGCATATTCGAGATGTGTGCACATGACATGAGGATTAACTGATAAGTGCGGAGAGTCAGGTAACATTGTGAATATCTGACAATGCGAAGTTTTCATTTCGTTTGCACTTGTCAATTATCAAAAGGGTTATCGTACTGGCGTATACAGACTCCATAATGACTGGGCTATGATGTTTTTAAGCACCGGAATAATATATACTCGAAGTCGAAGTGTATGCTCAGATATATTAATACATGCAGTATAACTATGTACGATAATCTTGACCACCTGAATGAATACACAACAACACGATTCTAACATTTATTCCCTCAGATTATCCTTATGGCATGAGCAGAGCCGCACATTGTTAATGACTTGATAGTGGCTTTCGTCACTTTTCACCCTTTATGTGCACTGGAATTCCATTATTTATAACATTCAGTTCCAAACAATTTAAACCTTTATTGCAGTTCTCACCTTCCCTTAGAAAAATAGACATTTAGCTGAATCGTGAATTGAAGTTAGATGGCGAGAAGAAGAATTGAAATTTCCAGTAGTGGCAGTGTCCTAAGAGTTTAACGCTCAGGAAGGAGATTGCAATTAATTAAATCACTTTCATTTTCGGTGTTCGGTGTTCTAGCTTACTTTATTATGCTAGAAAAGGCGTTAAATAACAATACTAAATACCTTATTAGTACTAATAGTAATATTAGTTACTAATTTTATGTTTACTACGTCATAACTGGATTGAAGAAATTAATTAACATGAAATTAATTTAAAATTACTCACAATTTCATACAGATACTCATAATCAGAATGATGAGAATTTTTTGTCCTTCAACCCATTTCCAGCAGACGGATGATTCCATTATCATAGTAATCTCGTAGAGTGTTTTAAGCACAATATGGCTTAATACTAATTTTTGCATAGATTAGTATATTTTCTGGAAGGTACCATTTAATTGTTCTTACATAATTGTTAAAAATTGCAATTTGCAATCCTTAAATCGAGTTTTAAAGTATACATGCACACAAAATATCACTGCTGACTTGTTTTACTACTATTCTATACTACTTCAACCGACCGTTTTTTTAAAGAATCCGAGTATTTCGAATCCCGAAGATTCATTTCAAATTGTGGTTATTTCTAAATTATTATCTGTAGATTATTATTGTCCAACCCTACCTTGCGGGTCTTTCTGGTTAGCAGATACTATCTAAAAATCAGCAATAATTAACCGGTAAGCCACACAATTTGAATTCAGTAAATTGAAGTTAGAAAAATTTACCTGTAAACTAAAAGTGAAGACAATGAATAGATTGAGAAGAGAGGCTGACGATAGGACGGAAATTCCTAATTAGTTAATAAGCCGAACATGTGACGGTAGGTTTGGTTGTGAATTGCATTTCACTTAGAACTTCTGATGGAGGTTGGTGGAGACCTCGTTAGTCTGACCCCACTTATCCACTGCGATTATTATTACTTGTAAATTACTATCTGAACCAAATAGAATTTCACGCTTATATTTCTGCCTAAACCTTTCGAAAGTCGTTTATTACACATGGTGTAAAACCATACCGGATCCACTTTGGAGCAAAATGTCAAAAACTTTTTTGTCATTTTTAGCTTCACGTAATGTCTAAATAAATAAATCCTCCTTACACGCGATTAATCTTCTTACAACGGAAGCAAACAAGTACGAAGAATGCTGCACGTGGAAACCAGAAGTCTGAAGAATGCAAAAAATTCTAAAATACATTGAAATGCTTTAACGCAAAATAGGTAATTCCGAAATGATACTAACTAAGAAATACTTACTTACTTACCAAGAAATTCGCCAACTGCTTGTACTCAGACTGCGTTACTAGTTTCTTTCTTTTAAACTAAAGCACAGTTCCAAAGATAAGAATGTAGTTTCCACAATTTCACGAAAGTTCTTCTGAACGATGTCCCAGAGTGTTTTCATGTTGAACTGACGGTCCAAAATTACGACCGCTTTCAAAGCTGAACTCTGCCGTTTCCCAAATCTGTCAATTTCAATCAAATGTAAACTAAAATTTCTAGATAGAAGTTAATTTAGTTTGAGCAATAAAGAACATTGTTAATATTATCGTAATAGTTGTCCTTGACTTGGGTTATCAGAGTTTTCTCCGGAACTTCTAACTGTGGTCTTCTTGCAAGCCCTGTATATCTTTGTTTACTGTACAAAAAAAAACATAGATACGGGGTTTCCAAGAGACTATACTTGCAAGAATTTTGGACTGAATCTGCAGTGACTGCGACTGGACTCAGAGGACTACGAAATCACTTCAAACTGTGACTGCAATCTGATAGAGATCATGTACAATGTACACTTGTAATATTAAACTTGCATCGGCCAATCATGTCTTTCTTTATCTGGAAATTAGAGGACTATAGAATTGGCAGTTACATTGATTTTGGCCACCCTGAACAGAAGTTCAGGACCTTTTTGACAAATTCTGTGCCCTAAATGTCACCATGGCTTGGAGACCCGTTTTTTTCGTGCCGAGCACTCAATTAGATGGCATGCATGTCAGAATTCATGGAGATAACGGAGAGTCAATAATTGAAAAAATAGAGAAACAATTTATTTATGAGAACCGTACATTCATAAAACTAAGAGACATTACAAAAAGTAAAATGAGTAGTTCAACACCGAACGCAGCTCCTGCTCAGTACTTAATAGTACTTATCACAATTATGTCTCTATTACATAACTAGTGCGTTAAGATAAAATACATGAGTTCTTTGAGGATTCCTAAAATATTTATAACACTTTCAACCTAGCTAACCGAGATGTATGTATGTAACTGAGGCTTTAGTGATTTGCTTAAGTATACAATACAAAACTTTATTGAAGTATCGCGAGTTGAATCAAGAATCAAAACTATTGACACTATAAAAAGGTTAAATGAGAATTTTCGTGAATTACCAAAGCAGTGGTAGTGGTAAAGCTGAAAATATTACACACCACGACCACCGTTCTTCAGGTAATAGAATGATCAAAAATACAACCTAATTGGTAAAAGAGAGTAAGCTCTCTTAACTTTTACTGTAGCTGCTTTTGCACTAAAATCAAACCTGATGGAATGTTCTAACCTCGTCTCCTTTGTTCGATTTTTCTTCAACAACTCAATCAACTCAAACGACTTTCCATGTAAACTTGTAGCTATTGGTAGTAAGAAATATACTGCAAATAATGTGACAACAGTTGTTATTGGAAAAACAAGTACATGTAGAGCGCATGAAACGATGTAACGAAATAAAACGACAATCAACCTGAAAAGAAAGTGCACATTTTTAAACGCAAAGCACAACTCAATCAAATGAAAAATTGGGTCCCATTCTTCGTAGACAACTGCAGCCGCGAAAACTGGAAGTGTACCTAATGTCACAAAATAAAGCACTCTGTAGCTTTTGAGAATGCGTTTTGTGTAGACTTGGAGGAAGGTTTCTGTTTCAACTGTTCGCATTTGACGTCCATATCCTATATGAAAATATACACCACTATCACAGTGGCTAATCACATTTTTTGTGAACATACTCTCCACAGTTTCATCCAATGTGCGCAAAATGTTGTTGACACCAATCAAGGCTTCGTATCTTCTGAATCTGAACAACCAAGCGAAGATTGTCGTTTGAGAGCAAAATATTAAAACGGCCACCATTACCGATATTTTTACTAAATGGATTTCTCCGCTAGAGGTATTCTGCAGCAAGAGACAAATGCAAGGAACTACGATTCCGTAAATCAATACTAAGACAATTACAAACTCCCACACGTAAAGCTGGCTCCTCGGTACTAAGAAGCATTTTTATATATTTGAATTCCAGTTTATCGGCTGAGGGTACATACGGTAAAACAACTTGAAAGATAAATCGACTATGCCTAAAACTAAATTTACGGATGGTAATGAATAACCTTTGGGCACTCTTTTCTTCATCGCGGAATACAAATGCAAGAAAAAGCTATTTACACCACAATCTTTAACTTGATATATTATTTTTAGTGCCACGAAAACTTTGCAGGAATCAACCGCCTATAAAGGGAATTCAAGACCATCTTTATTTGATATGAGTATGAGTGCCCAGATATATTTGATTTCAGATTTTACTTAATATGCTTCAATATTAAATCCTCTAAGTGGCTCGCGTAATAACGCTCAACTAATTTCACAAATTTAAGAAAATGGTCGGAATGGCAAATTACAAGAATCAAAACTACAATTATTGAAAAAGTAAACTTCATTTTCAGTTCTTAAAGTCTAAATAAAAAAAATCACTTTGCATGAACAAAGACTGTGCATTAGCTTATTAAATTAATCTTAATAGGTTTTAACAAGCACAAAGTCAGCATTCGGAGTTCCATAACTTCAAAATATACTGCATGTTCACTGGTATTTCGAGTTAAATATTAAAAATTGGTGTAATCTGTGGCCAAGCTATCAATTAATCTCTTATTGTAGAAGTTGAAAATGCACTTGAAATCAAACTGCTAGAAATTTTTTAGTATAATATTTATAATAAGGGCTCCAATAAATCTTTATCATTAAAATAATTAAATAATAATATGGCGATATCGACATGTTTGCAACTGCAAGGAAATTACCATTGCTGACATTAAAATAATTCCTTGGACACGTGTACCTGTGGGCGCTGGGTCCTTGAAAAAATTTACCTCTCACCAAACCTTTCTACCATCACAGTGACATCAATGAGTGTTATTAATATTAATAACGGTTTCAACCTTTATGCATAGAGGATACAAAAATCCTAATTCTTAGAGGATCCGTTGATACCACTGATACAAAATACCACCTCGATTCCTGTGCCTTACCTTGAGATGACCTACGTAGACTCCTGTATAAATTGCAACAGCGATAACAAACTGTGCCAATGTTTTTCTTTACAATCAACATAATTGCAGTCTCCCACTTGTCATAAATTCCTGCTTTAACTAAATCATAATTTGCATGTGGAACTAGTGTACAATTCCATATTATTAATTTAATTCACTTTTGTCTTAAACCTTCATTACATTCTACATCCCTTTGTTTGTTTTAAATAACCCAATTACATTTGAAAATGTCGCCTTCAATGTTCGTCCTTAAAGCACAATAATCAAAATACATCGCTCTTCCTACCCTATGTACAAATATATTCCACTTAAATAACTTAAATTGTTTAATTTTACCAAATTTATTTATTTAAATTTAAAATACTGTCTAGTGATTGAGTGGTCAATACTGATTAGTACTGATTTAAGCTCGATTAGTTTTTGTGTCCAAAATTCCTCATGAAATACAATTTCGAAAAGCCTGGAGATTGTGTGCTGGAGAGTTAAGTTTATGAGCTCAGTCTTCAAGACGGTAATTGTAAGCAAGGAAAGTAACGAGTTTGTTATTTACTCGTTCAAGTTCCTTTCATTTAATTCAAACCTTGTAATTGAAATACTTTTCGAATTGATAATCCCTTCATATAATATTGATAATGTTTAAGAACGACAACGGGTGCAATTCAAATGATATTACTAATAATATGTAAGGAACAATAAATGTATGAGTAATAAAAGGATGCGAATTCACTTTTGGGCCTGTTTACATTCTTAAAACAATAAAAGCTTCAATCATTCGATTCATGATGTCAGACTTACAACAAAAATGACAAGTAATCGAATGTGAGGAAGTTTCCCGTGTCTCTCTTTAAACCTAGCTAGATTCCTTCTATCGTTTTAATTCATTCAAATTGATATAATCTGCGTTGAAGGGAGTATATCAAATAATATCTTACTTTTTACAGTTTGTAGGAGAATTTTAGCACAGTCGTCACACACTCATCAGTATGCTTCGTACAATTAATAACGAACGATAGTGTTTTGCTATAAACTTTATTTCCTTGTTACTCTCCCAAATGGTACAACATTACACATACCCCTTACACAACTTTCTTCTTGCGTTTTTCGTTTAGCCATCAAAATAGTTGCATCTCATTTGAAAGTTAATAAGATTTCTTATGATATATGAAATTTAAGTGGAATTTTATAATCTAAGAAAAGCTCGTATATTTATACTACGATTTAAAAATCAAGTTTCCGTACAAATACTTCGTACTTTTAATATTTGTGTTCCTACGTACCCATAAGGACAACGCAGTTGCTTCAGTTTCTAAAGTCTTTAACCCGTCGAGCCGTCGCGCCTTAAATTAATGTCTCGATTTCAAGATTTTGATCACTGTTTATCACAAATTGTCCGTATTAAATCGATAATTCATGCGTTAAGATAAAAAATAAGGATTCATTTATAACCCTTTCAATCCAACTGAAATATATCCCAAGTCAAATACAAAACTTTAATGAAGTACCAAGAGTTGAATCAAGAATCAAAACTAATGGCACAACTATGATTGGGTTAAATGTTAAATTACCAAAGCAGTGGTTTCCATACACGAACTGCAAATTGTACAATCTGCTGTACTTATTAGTATGTAAGGGTTAATGTACATACATTATCCATAACTGACCATAGGAACGTTGATTTTGTCTCTTTCTTCAGGTAAAAAAATGACAAAAAGTACAACCTAATTGGTACGAGTGAGTGAGCTCTCTTTGCCTTCACAGCAGCTTCTTTTGGGCTAAAATCAAGCTTTTTAGATTGTTCTAATCTTTTCTCCTTTGTCTGCATATCCTTCCACAACCCAATCAACTCAAACGATTTCCCATGCAAACTTGTTGCAATTGGCAGTAAGAAATATACGACCAATAATGTGACAGCTGTTGCTATTGGAAAGAACAAGTACATGTACAATGGAATCCGTTTGACAAACTTAATTGTACCAAAAATTAAAGTGACTAAAAGAGTATACCCTCCAAGAAACATATAAAAGAAAACTAAAGTTTTCAAAATATCTTCGCAGCAAATCATCAGCAGTTGCATTTGAATGTAGCTTTTGAGGTCCTTGATTTCAATATCTGCGGACTCTGATTGCCTTATCATTGAATTTAAACAAATTAGAAGACAAAACATCAAAGTTACAACAGCAACTAAGCCTATTGACAGAAGCCTTATATATTCTAGAAAAACAAAACCTGAAATTATGAAACGGAATAAAACGATAATCAACCGGAAAAGAAAGTGCGAGTTTTTACACGAAAAGCACAACTCGATTAAGTGAAAAATTGGGTCCCATTCCTCGTAAACAACTGCAGCCACGAATACTGGAAGTGCACGGAACATCGCTGAATAAAAAAATCTGTAGCTTTTCAGAATGCGTTTGGTTTTAGTTCGAATGAAGTTTTCCATTGCAACTTTTCGCATTTGACGTCCATATCCTATATGAAAACATTAACCAATATTACAATTTGCAATCAAATAATCACGAATCTTTATTTAACAGACATTCACATACTTTCCACCGTTTCCTCTAAGATGCGCAAGAAATTGTTGATACCAATCAATGCTTCGTATCTTCGGAATCTGAACAACCAAGCGAAGATTATAGTTTGGGTGCAAAATATTAAAATGGCGACCATTACTGAGATTTCTACTAAATCCCTTTCTCCATTTGAAGTTTTTTGCAGCAAAAGACAAATACAAGGAATGAAGCATCCGTAACCCAATACTAATGCAATTACAAACTCCCATATAAAAAGTTGACCCCTTGGAATTAAGGAACATCTCCTTATATTTGAATTCCAGTTTATAGGCTGAGGATACATACGAGAAAACAGTTTAAACGACAAGTCGACAACACCTACAACTAAATTTACAGATGGTAACGAATGCGCTTGATACTTTTTATTCTTCATCGCAGAATAGGAACTGCAATGAGCAAACTTTTTACAACACAATCTTCAAATGGTTCTAATCTTTAGCTCAAGTTTCAAAGAAATTTTTGCAATACTTTGTAAGAATCAGCCGCCTGTGAAGCCAAATAGAAACAAATATTATTGATATGAGTGCCCAGATATACGTAAGACCTAAACTGATTTCAGATTTCACTTAATAACCTCTAATAATATATCGTTTAAGTGGTTCACGTAATAACCTTCAACCAATTTCACTGATTTCTAGAACATGGTCGAAATCAGAAATTACTAGTATATTTTATAACAAGAACATTATGCGAACTCCAAATTAAAATCGTTTGAATGAAAAAACTTGCCGAATAATCTTACTTGTTTAATCTTAAGGATTAGGACAAGGTTAGAATTCGTAGTATGGAATTGGAATTTCATAGCTTTAAATGATACTGAATTTTCCCGGGGTTTTCCTGGTAAGTACATCAAAATTACTGTAATCTGTGGCAAAATTATTAATTATCCTTCTACTATAAAATTGAAAATTAAATAAATGCAACTACTGGAAAATCTGCAGTACAAAATTCATATTAAAAGCAACTTTACTTACTTTAAAACAACAAGGTCTGGATTTTTTTATTAACACTTTTGGATTGTGCGTCGTGACTCGCGAATCAATACATTGGATAATTAGTATCTATTATCTAAAACGTAAGAACGAATCAATGAATTGTTTCTACGCTAGAATACGTTTAGTGTGAAAAACGAAAGGTCTAGCGGGTCTACCGAGATTTGATTAAAAAGCAGCTTCACCCTAATGAAACGCAAACCATTTGGGACTAACTAAGTTAATTCAATCGTTTCCAAAAATAAATAATGATACTAAAAATGCTTGACTGCCAAACAAACGTGAAGATTTCCAATACGCAAAAGTAAAAACATCAATTTGGTTTTTATTCTGTTTTCAATTCTACCCAACTCATGCTACTGAATGTAATTCTTCCATTGCATTAGTACAACTACTTATTTAAGTGCAGGAACTGTGCAAGTTAAACATAGTACATCAAACACAAATCAAAACTATTTTTGAGTTAGCAAAGTTAATTCTAGTTTTAGTTCCTTTTTACAACAAACTCGTAGACACTGAATCTTTAGATTCTGATCAGAATAATTCTTAAACTTTTCACCACGGGGGTTAAAATGCTTATATCGATCACATTAAAAACACAATGACTGTAACTAGGACATTTATCTAGGAAACTGCTAATGTTCTGGATTCAAAGCAGTTTCATTTAAATTATCTAGCTGAATTATGTGTTGCACTATTTTTGACCCTACAATGAGAGGAGTCAATCGTTCCAAAAAGTTGTATTTTCCAAATCTTACACTTAGTGCATTACAATATCTCACAGTTTTTAATGAGTAACCGAGTAACGAATATTCGCTTCAGCTCCAAACTTGTGCCATTGAGCCACATTGTGCTATGACCTTACAAATAGCTTACTTTCCATAGAGAAACCAACAATAATCAACACTGAGCCCATAACACCTGGAACCAGCAAATATGTCACTTCTAACACGGAAATTATTCGAGAGAACTCTATAGCTGCAAAGGTGAAAGTAACAATAAACCCATATGCGAAAAGTATTATAAAAAAGAAATAATCTTCTTGATACACCGAATTGAAATTTACAACCAGAACCTGCAACTGTCTATTTGGCATTACAAAGCATTTCAAACTCATCTGAACTAAATACGAATTAAAACAAGCCAAAGCCAGAAATATTTCATACAGGAATATTGTGTAGGTTGCTTCAAATCCGAAAATCAAGGAGACCAACGTGAAAGCGGAAATTCCATAATAACTTGGACCACTTATCATTTTGTCGTGAAAACCTACTTTTCCCTTTTGCTCGACTCCTTTACTGTTGGTTGCTCTTCATCACACAAAATGACAACTCAAATAATCCTATCTTACGGCTACGTGGCACACCGAACATCTTTAACTTCTTCTTCTTTGGTTTAAACCACACACAGAATTCAATCAGACATAATACTTCTTCTAAATCAATCTTTAAAGCTAGAAAGAGACCTGAACTTGTTTAAGAAAACTGATATGAAATTTATATTCCTATGAAGTGCAATTTTCACGCAATTTTGGAAATTTTCCTGTGCGTTTATTCTTCGTAAAAATTATTAAATTATTAATCCCATTTTTCAGGTACTCAATCCTGGAAAACAGAAGCCTTGAAGTATGATTGATTTTTGTTGAATAACGTGTACCCCTTTTCAATTTTTATCGAAGTTGCATTGAGCTTCATCTTTTTCTTTGAGTCTCCATATTTTGGAAAACTGATTCCTATCCATTTGCATGGATGCGTGTTAGTGCAAGGATTGAGGTTACTCTACTCGTCAGTATTCATTTTTATGTTGACTTTGTCACAAAATCTCATTGGTGTCACTGTAGGAATCTACCATTTCATTGTAAGCCCACTTGCATTTTCAGTGCACATTAAAAAATTACTGCTAGTAGAGAGTGTTCTTTAAAAAAGCTCGAATTCTTAGAAAATTTTTATTTCTTGGTTTCAAAGTATAAGCAAATCCGACTTCTGGTTAACGTCTTCAATGGTTTGTTCTGTAACAAACTTTATTCGAGAACGGTAATTCCTGCTTTAAGCATGCCAGTTGCTTTCGAGACAATAGTGGTGAAAGTTAGAAGTCAAATGAATATTGGTTTCATTTCAATCCTGATGATAATATCGCTTATTGTACACATCAGCAAAGAATTATTACTTGTTCTTAAAGTGGAACCGTTTGGCATGACTCAGTAGAGTTTTTAATTGAACGGAAACAGTTCCAATTCAGACATCACAAAGAAGCTTACAGAAGAAGAGTCCATACGTCGTTAATTACAACCCGAATCAAAATAGGATATTATAATTTTGTTGAGACTCGCAATCCACTAGTGTTCACTTCTTTTTGCTCGGAACAGATCGTCTCCCTTTTGTTAATTAAATAAAACACTTGATTGTTTCCAAGGATGAAGCTCTCCAACAAACTCCAAAGTAAATATGAACGGATCTTGCCTTTTAATTCACTGGTTTAAGCCACCTCCATAACTTAAATTAATATAATTAGTATAACCCTATCCAGTCAACAAATAATAAGTGGGAATAAGGTTAATTTAATTGTCAGTTCTCAAGTGACCTCTCTCTCTCATTCTGAATGATCAGTTAATGATTCAGGCTTACTTATCAGAGACTGATATTATCTTACCCGCACGATAGCTTGTTTTTAAAAACAAGCTTTATTTCACCATAATTGCCAGGAACCATGAAAACTTTTGAATACCTGGTTAGCTTGAGGCATCAAAAACCCTCGTAAACAATCCTCGACGGAAGGAATCCTTAAATTAATTAATTTCTTTACCCAAAAACAAGCTTTACAATTATTCGCGAAATTCTTAATAGCAAACAATTCGATGAATACTTCCTGAATTATAATACAATGATTAATAGTAAAACATGAGCTCTAGTAGTCTCAGTATGTACCTTCTATAGTACTGTGCCGTTAGTATTTGGGAGTTTGCATGACTTTCTTCCTTTACAATTTCTCACTTTTGATTTCGACTAGATTATTATTGAAATCCAAATTCGGCGTAGTGAGGTGATTTGTAAAAGTGAAAGCTATATAGCGCTGTTCAGATTGTAGCTGAGGATGGTATAGTTGGATCACCAAGTGTAATATAATTTGATTTGTCCTAAATCTGATTATCATTTTCAGTTTATAATGTCCTGTGGAGCTCGGAAGTTTCTAAATCTTTTAATCTCCGAAAGTGTCTTTTAAACTGAGAAGCAATATGTGGGAGTTAAATATGTCATTAAAGAACTTCCAAACTACGTCCCACCTGACCATCCAACAACAAGAACAGAGCTGAGTCTAGAATAAGTAATTGACATTATCTAGATTTAATCCTCATATTTCATGTCTACATTCCACAAAAGTTTCAATAAATCCTGTAAAATCTCAGATGGGACGATGAGTCTCTTCTTTCTTTCTTTCCAATTGCATTCTTCGATCATTTTATTATTCGAATTTAATCTGAGCCTGCAGTCTGCATTTCCTGATGGTGAGTTATTTGCACTCAATTTAATTAAACATCACGCGCATGGGACTTTATCAAGCAATCAACATTCACACTTTAAAAAACTTTGTTCCCTTTTCAATCAAAAGAATCAAATCAGTAGCTGGAGAATGCAACACTCCAAATGAAATTCAACAAGCAGTATGCATCATAGATTAACTGGAATTGTTCCCGGTGAAACAGTCAAATAATTATTAATCCCAAGAAGAAATAATCAAGATATTCTAACTTTTAATTTTGCCTTTGTTAGGTGAGAAACATATGGGATTCAATTTAATTACCTTTACGCTATTTTTGTAAGCTTCTTTTCAAAAGTGCACCGAAATTTCTACCCATTTCTAATTCAAAAATGAAGACATCAGAATCAATCAATCTAAGCTTCAAGTTAATCAAAAAGCTAAGAAGCAAAAAGAAAAGTGGCCTGTGAAGGACGAGATCCTTCTACACGTTGCCATGTGATTTGCAAATTATTTGAGTGTGCTATCAGGCCGAAGTACAAAAAGACACGACACTTTAGTTATGCATAAACATTTCGTTCTCCTTCAACACAAGACACTACTCAATTGAGAAAAAACATGATTGGGATATGCTGAGCAATATGAGCAATAAGTCAAGCAAACATTTTCTTCCGCACACTCACGGATAACTTAATAGTAGTTATTAGATATTGCTTTTAACACAATGTTGCAGGATATTTTCTGTCGTGATTGCCATATAAAGGTATACAGAAATTTTTGCAAAGTTTCGGAATCCAATCAAAACAGTTGCTAAAAATGCAATAACTGTTGTGACACATTATACACATGACGCTGACAAAAATCCTACGCGACAGTAAGTGTTGAAATAATTCAGGTTGTCTTAAAATCCAATGAAAAAAGTTACGATACAAGTTTTTCAACATAATCTATTAAAGAAGCAATTAAAAATCGGATATAATTAAACAAGTTTCATGCCGACAAAATTTCGTACAATCTAAGACATCAGTTATTTATTTTCTGTATTTTAATGTGAACGCTTTTGGACTCACATTGTTTCAATTAAACAGTATTCTCTCTTTAAAATGATTTCATCTTTTTGTTTCCACCGATAAACATAAATTTATTTAGTAGTGAAGAACTTCAAGAACAACACTCAAAGAAATCTTGTTCCTGTTTGCAGTAGAGGAACATCAAAATAGCAGCCAGGCAAAGCACCAATAAATAATTAGCCATTTCTTGAGCAAAGAAGGATCAAAAATCACTACAAGCTCAGATTCAAGAAAAACTAAAAAGCAAAAAGAAAAGTGGCCTGTGAAGGATAAGATTCTTCTACACGTTGCTTTCAATTTGAAATTGTTTGAGTGTGCTTCCAGGCCGAGGTTCAATATGAAACTCGTGAATACTTAAATCTCTCTCTGTTTTACCAACTAACCTCAACACACTGCGAATTGGGTTTGATGAGAAATATGAGCAACGAACTCATGAAAACGTTTTTTATCTACCCACTACAGGAATAAATAGCTAGCTTCTTTTACTACTGCTATCAGGCTGAAGTAAAAAATGATATGACATTTACTTTTACTTCCATAATATCTCTCATTTAGCTTATTAATATATTTCATGCAGTGCAACCCATGCACAAATTAAACTCACACTGAGTCAATTAGTTGAGTTAGTATTTAATCTAACTTTGCTGTGTCATGGCAGAAATCAATCAAACGGTTTCCTCTGCCAAATTCAGGAGCTAATATTTGATAAGAAGATCTTTCATGCAATTATGATTCGTTCGCAGACTAATGATTTAATCAGGATTTAGAAGAGATATTTAGACACATTGTTTTAAATCTAAATATTTAATTACACCGAGTCAGCTGTCCAACTGAAATTATATGAATTCCAAAGTAGATTAAACCATTTTTCTAGAATTAAATTCTTTTCACACGTAGACATAAATGTACAGTTTTATGTTTTTAAACAAAATGAAAGGATATGGACGTAATGTATCAGGGCTGAGTTCCTCAATGGCCTAAACACAACTCATATTAATGCAATGTCAAATCTGATATAACACGAAGACATAATTTTATTTAGGACTTTTAATCTACTTAAGTCGTTTTTTGTTACAATTGAATACAAGTCAATCAATTTAAATATAGTAATTAGTAATTAGCACATATATACACAAATGCTTTGAAAGAATGGCGCATTGAAATACACTTTATCCGATGCATCATCCTCCAAAGGACACATAAATATTTACCATTAAAAAGAACCCGATGCTAAATAAATATTTCCTGCTTAGAAATTATTTCCCGAATCCTCCTCCGAAAGAATTGGCCGACGCTGCAGCGTTTGCTCCGGAGAACCCGAGTCCTCCAAATCCCGAAGAACCCGCATTTGCAGAAGCGAAGGCATTTGACCCGGAATACCCAAGTCCGCCGAGTCCGCCACCGTAGGGATATCCACCATATCCGTATTGACGTCCTTCTCGTTCACTACTCCCTGGAGCTATTGAATAAAAATATTCGGATTAGCATGAGTTCGTATTTCCTTCAAGACAAACTACGGGTTATTCCAAATTTAAATAACAAACCTGTTTCGAGAGGAACAGCCACGGAGAAGGCGATGAGTCCCAAGACGAAGGCAATTTTCAAGCTGCAGTTCATTTTGATGTGAGGAAAACAATTCCAATCTGACTTCAGTAAGCGACAGGAGCTTCGATATGCTTGATCTTGTTGATTGGAAGTAAGTTGTGAATGTGATGGATTGCTTCAGCCGACCGAAGCTTTTTATACGAAAGTTGGCTGGATAGTTGGATTCGACTTATACAAAGTGAAAGGTGAAAGGACCTGAGGAAAGACCCACGACAAAAGGGCCAGTCAGTTTTATCTTGAATATGGAAATTCCGGTTGCAGTCCGCTGTCACCTCAAAGTGTAGGAGAAAGGTAGAAATCCCATCGTATTCTTAACTCTCAAACTGTTTATTCCGCTCCTGTCCGGTTGGATTCAGTTTTCTGAAATGAAAATTTTTACAATCCAATCGATCTGTCTGAACTCTTCTCAAGAATATTCACAATCATTTAATAGTTTCTAGCTTTTGAAGAAAGTATGTTTCGTTTTATGAATAAGGTGGAATTCCAACTAATTATTGTCTTAAATGGGCCATAATACATTTAATCCTTAATTCCTTCATCCAATATAAATACCAATTATTCTAAATCCTGTCACTAATTATCCTACATACAGAATTACGTGAGATTCAAGCTTTCTCCATTCCAAAACAATACATTCCATACTGACAACTGAACATAGGAGAGCTACCAATAAAAATTTAATAATCCCAGAATGTTTAGTCAGATTTAATTTATTCTCAGCGATAGAAACTCAAACACATGGAGGAAAGTTGTTAATATGCTTACTGATAGACTTTCGAATGAATATGCTTCACCTCATTTACATTCATTCCTTGTAGCACAATGACAACTTCATTTACACAATTACGTTCACAGTTTTAACACCAACAAAAGGAGTTTCGTACTTCTCTTTCAAAAAACGTATCGAAATTCACATGGAATCTTTGAGTTAATTTTATTCTCACCAGCAGAATTGTGGGTGGTCAATATGCTTCACAGTTACATTTTAAGAACACTTTTAATAATGAATAATATGTTCCCATTTAGCTTATATTCCCCTAAAAACTAAGGCATTTCATCGAAATTAAAATTAAAATTAGACACGATGCAACTAAATAGTACTATGCAGTCCAATCGTAGCTATGTTTGAATGGGTTAATGCCTGTGGAAGGTCCAATATAGCATAATATTATCCATAGTCTGTAAAGCAAACTAGCTTCACAAAGATTACAAACCCAATCGAGCTATTTAAATCTGGGAAAGGGCTGTGATGGTTAATCATTAAAGGTTGGTTACTAAAGGAACGCTGATGTTGTTTAATCATTGTTGCTTAAAAAGTTTTCATACGATTCAACCATCTCAATCAACTGTCGTTAGCCGTAGTATTTCCTTAGAGCAGAATATCTCACAACAAAACCACATCGTATACGTATCATATGGAAATGGGAATTGGTTGTCTAAAGGTCATAAAACATTTCATTAGAATTTGAGGAAAGACCCATGAAAAAGGTTTAGTCTGTTTTATATGAAATACATGAATCCCTGTCACAATCCACTGATTGCGGAGAAAGTTGGAAATCCCATTTTTCTCTTAACTCTCAATCTGTGTATTGTACCACTGGTTGTTTGAACCTCAGTTGTCCTTAAAGTTTATTATAATAAATCATCCCGTTATAATTATGAATCTCGTGCTTGCTAATTGCCTCCCTATTCCTATTGACCTGTATTTATTCGTTAATTAATTGATTAATCAAACTAAGATAATTATTGTGCCCATGCATTGTCATTTGAAGTTCATGTAAATACTTCTAAATCATGATATCTTACAAACTCATCATAATTTAACATTGAATGCTTTTTATGATATTAGACCATAAGGAAGGCAACGTTATTTGGGTTGTTAACAACCAAAATCCTGAGTTTAACCCAATTTCCACAATTTGTTACGTATCCACTTACCACACTCAAGGAAATGCGGTTCTTTTTTGCACTAGCTAAGCAAGAAATAACTAACGGCAACAACACTCCGAGTGAAATAAAGTCATCGCAATAAAGTACCAACTGGAATTATTCCCAGTGAACGCAATCATGTCATTTTAATCCTAGGAGGAAATAAATATCATACTCCAAATGGGACTAGTACTTATACTTTAAAGTATGAATTTGATCACATGAGAACGATATGGGTTTTATTTGCAACTCTTCATTTATTTTAACACTCTTCGTGTTATAACTAATAGTCAGCCCAGCATTTTCAATCCATTTCTTATCGAAGGAAAAGTGATTAACAAGATGACACAATGAAGTCTGGTTCTTTTTGTTGTATTAAACATGAATTCACTACACGGAGTAGGTATCAAACCAAATTTAATTCAGCCAAAATATTTTTTACGCGATTTTGAAACAACAACAGGCTTTTTTCACGGTAAATTCTCTTAAGCTCCCTTATACGGATTTTTAGTTTCAATTTCATTAAGACAGGAAGATACGGCGTTTCTTTAAAATTATTCTACAATCGAAGGAAGCCGGAATTTCTACAGTCATTCTTTATTAAAATAGAACGATCCAAAATCTATGCAAGCTTACAATCAAAAAGCTGAAGAGCAAAAAGAAAAGTTGCCTGTAAAGGATGAGATCCTTCTACATATTGCTTTAGATTGCAAATTGTTTAAGTGTGCCATCAGGTCGAAATACAAAGAGACACGACACTTTAGTTCTGCATAAACATTTCGTTCTCCTTCAGCACAACACGCTGCTCAACTGAGAAGGAGTATGAGTGGGATGTGATGAGTAATATGAGGAATTCAATCAAGTAAACGTTTTCTTTCGCCGACTGCCCAAATAAATAGATAGTGGCAATTGCGTTTCACACAGTGCTGCATGATTTTTCCCGTCATTTTTTTCTAAATGGTCACTTAAAGTACATTAACTGTTGTGACACATTACAGATGGTGAAAGGTTGGCACAAACGATGCACGAGGGAAAGGATTGGCATAATTCAAGCCATCTTAAAATGCAATAAAAGATTTTCTAAGTTACCATAAATATTTCTTTATGTAAACTAATAATTTAGCACAAAAAAATTGTCTGCAATCTGTGTCCTCTTAGTGTAGTGTATGTGAGTGTGTGAGATTTCCCGGTTTCATCGTCAAGTCTGCCAGCCATGTTGTTGTGTGCTGGGGACC
>JAQGAD010001426.1:0-19819 GCA_034696625.1 Isotomurus palustris | reverse complement strand
AAACGGCATCACTGGTCCTGGCTTCACTGTGGACTTCACTGCAACAGAAGTAAACTAAATGTGTCTTTGGAATGTTTAGAAGTTTCACTCTACACTTAAAAGTGATATTCTTACTTAGCTCAAAATTTTGTTCCGTGATTTTTTGCCGCATGTGCTGTAATTTTATTTTCAAGAACCCAATAAGCGAGCAGTAGTTCTGGAACATTATGAAATTATGATCCAGTTTTATAACATATATCGGGTTGTATAGATTTGTTTTAAAAATTAATTTTATCATCAGCTTGGTACCTCTTAATCAAATTATAATCTAATTATAATGATAGCAATATATTGTGAAGAGGTGAGCATGTCAGAGTGCGAGATAACCGAAAATAAATAATAAAGCCGAAACATGAGCAGCGCTTAAATTATGCATCTTATTGTACTATGCACGTTCCGGTTATTACCAGTCACTAGTTGTTCTTATGATTGACGGAGTATTTGTGGTCCTCAAGTTGTAGAATCATTACTATTCATTACACTCTAATTTGTGTAAATTCGAATTAGCTCAAAGGCGAATCGCAGGTACAAAAATGAGCTGCAATATAAAAACGTTCTTGTAAAATATATCATCACTAAACAATAGTGTCCCACATGCTGTAGAGCAACTTTTACATGTGATTGGAAAACGCATTTGAGGTGGGAAGTTATTAAGATGCTAGGCGAAACAAATTTTCTAAAAACTAAATAATTTGTGCTTAGTGATTCGATTATTGATGCTACATTATAAAATATTCTTAAACTTGCATTTTTTACTCCTTGTGTAGAAATGTGCATGGCTTAGTACGAAAAAGGATTAGTGCAAGAAGGAAACGAAAACAAAGTCATTGGAGTGCATGCAAGTATTGCCAATTCTGAAATGTTTCTTCGAATACAATGGGGTTTGTTTTTCACACAATTAGAAGACTTGAATCTGTAATGTTTTGGTGTACTTTGGTTCTTTAACTTATTTAATTTGTTCCGCCTGCCAGTAAAAAGTTTAGGATTTCTTAAAGATTACATGCAGAACTTCTTTCTAAATTAGAATTACAACCTGAGTCGTGCAACAATGACACAATTCGAAGATTAGTTTTTATTTGTGACGATCTTTTATATATATTTCTACCAGTCTACATGAATCCCTCTCATTCTTGTTTGATGTCATTAACTATGTTTATAATTACTAATTAAAAACTCTTAATTATGGGGGATGAAACTTTGGAATGACACTCAACAGTACGAAGATTAAGACAGCTCTCGCAATTATTAGTAGAGTGGAAGAAGAAGCAGGTCCACTCGCTTCATTCATATTGTCTATAATCACTCATTAAAAGTCTCATCGTCCATAAACTCCAACTTAAAATGAATAGATGAGTGTGCGATGCATAAGAGTGGAAGTGGACTGACTTCCTAAGCTGTGGTGGATCTCGATATTTGTTGGCTTGTATAGAATAGGTTATTGAGTTTACGATACGGTAACTATGACAACGTCACTTCGTTGCTGTGCGTAGGGTTTCTGAGGAACTGTGTTTGTTCCACTCCATTGGGCACTCATATTCGAGTATCTCTGCACCTCGGTTTCCTGTCATCCCCGTCTAGCACTTAACTGTTGCAATTACTCAACTATAAATGTAGATTAGAGTAATCGTAGCTCAATTCACACCTGAATATCTTTTCACTGTGCAATCTCTTACTAACCTAACATAATAACCCTTGAGTTCTTGCGTCAGTGATTAAATTCTCACGATGATCGATTAATGTAAATGAAAAACTTTCCTGATATTTTTGTTGCTCTAATTTCAATACCTTGTAGATAATAAGTTAATCCATAATATTATTACGATATTTTCCTGACACTTGCATAAGCCGCAAGCCAGTTTCGATGAATTAAGTTCCTGATGAAGATTCGACTAAGCCATGGCTACAAAGATTATAGTTCTGTCCAGAAATCATCAGTGCCTGTCAGATTATTGCGTAATTTATTGTACTCAATCATGTCGTTAGCAAAATTTTCCAGGTATAAAATGTGATGCATCATACCGATTGTGATAGTGTTGTTGGAGTCCTTATGGCAATTGTTTGTGCATAAATAATTAGTCCTTATATTTAAACTCAAAAATATGGAGAAATATTTTGTAGTATTATTAACGGTTGTTGTACTCTTGTGCATGAGTATCGGCAACTCCCACGGACGTAAGCTTGTGGTAGACTACAATGAAGATTTTGCTAAGTATCCGAGTTTTGACTTTGATCATGTTGAAAAAACAACGTACTACGATACATTTGAAGACTTAATTGGAGTGAATACTCCACTCATCAATCAAACTGCAAACTACGAGGGTATCTGGAAATACGAAAGCTCGGGTCCTGGAGGCTGCTGTGGTGGACTGTGGGAATTGTCAATCAACGGATACAACAATGCAACGTGGACAGCAGAAGATAATGTGGAACTGCTTATTCGATTTGTCAGCAACGTTCCTCTAACACTTCGTGCTGGAGATTTGGATATTTCGGCAACAGTAATATCTCATGATGCCCCGAACGAGTCTCTCATTCAATGGACCACATACACTGTGAAGATTCCTTCTCCTACTCAAACACGAGTAAGTCGTTTCGTAGTTAATTGCTTAAAATGACAATAAGGACATTTAGGACTAATGTTATCTGTAATTTATCTGATTATTTCAGTTAACTTTGCTCGCTAATTTCTCGTTCTCCAGGATAGGATACATGCTACTGGACAAAATAGTAATTGGAATAAATGAATCCGTGCTAACACCGTGAAGTGCTCCTGAGGAGAACGAGCGACAGAATTGATGTAATCCGTTTCAAATTATGTGCCCATTTAACGCAAAGATTGTATTAAATATAAATTTCGAAAGACCAGATTCATTCCGTTTCAATTTACATTCATAAGTGAGGATTATATGGGCTCAAATTTTGACTAATTTATCAGCAAAGAATATGTTATGAATTTTAAGAACGAAATGCTTATTTGTTTATTTTATGTATTCATCAAGGAATATAAGTGAATTCCCAGTCATTTGGTGATAGTCCCAATTTTATCATATTTGTTGCATTTCTGCAAAACTTCTATGAAATATTTTGTCTTGTGTGAAATCAAGGAGAAAGTTAGTGATTATTTTTGTTGAGTTGTATTCTTGACATGCATTGAAACAGTGCACTGACAATGAGTGAGATAGTAGCATATTTTGTATTCTGGTGATCAGTGTGATGAGTGATTCAATTTATTTATCCATCCAAAAATTATGGTTGCTATTGTCAGTTAGATATTTTTCTAAGTTGATTGATTGGAGTAGAATGAAGCCACTTGAATTGGAATGTTAAATTACAGTACCGAATAGTAATTGCAACTGGAAATGTAAGTGAACTTGGATGCTAATTGCTTTGATCATCGACAACTTCTTCAGTGGGCTGGGATGAATCTTGAGAAGCTGAAATTATACTCTGACCACCAAATGAATTTAGTTGCTTTTACGATTCAGTGTATTTCCGGAATCTGGATGTGATATTGATATTAATTGTGTTCTGGGTTTTCAAGACACAAGCTAGGATCGAAATGCCTTCTCTTATCTGTTAGATTAAAAGAATTAAAATAAATTCATGGAGTAAAGTATTGCCGTATTCTATTTGGGTTTTGTGAGTTAAATTTTTAGCAAATCCTCAAGAAGCGAGTGAAATTTCATTCATCTGCATTAATGTGACATTCCATAAGAATGCAGTATAAAGATGGAAAATGTTTTCGAACAGAGAGAAAATCAGCGAATTGAGGTGAAACTATAAATATCATACAACACCTCAAGAACAAGTGATCACAAGCTCGTCAATTATTTTGCATCAAATTTATCATACGGCATCCAACTTGATTATGGCCAGACAAATAATACTGGCGAATTAAAATTTCTGATGTAGTTTGAAAACTTATTATTTACTAAGTGATAGGCCAGATAGCCTCGAGAAGGTTAGTATTTGTAATGTGAACATAAATATATTTTTCTTTATTAGACAAAACATTAAAAAATACTCTTAATTCTCACAGTAGATTTATTGCAATTCTAGTTTTTCAGTAGTGTAGGATTATTGAGAAGTTTCAAGATTTACAGCAATTCAGATATACTAGAAGTACCAGTTTGATACCCATGACGTATTCTCAATTAGATATGCATTGTTAAAACCTAACCAGTTTATTTAACAAAGCACACATACACATACAAACACACGCACAGCCTCAACTCATTAGTTTGCAGAATTCGACAGCGACAGCATTTTTTCATCTAATTCCTTGGATTGACTTTCATCCTTAGATTTAATCCAACTTTTTATACACCTCAACCAATATAAAAGGATTAACTGAGAAATTCCGGTATCATTCAGGTTCAGGTCCAGGTTGAAAAAGCTCACTCCAGAGGATAACTGTGAGCTTATCCGAATAAAAAGGTGTAAGTGTGTAGATTTACTTTTAAACTTATAGTAATTGTGGAATGCATTATAATTTGTGTATTTCCTTAACAGACTATGAGGGTCGTGTTATTCACTGCACTGTTTATACTTCTTTCCTCGACCCTTTGCTGTTGTAAAACGTTACATGCACGAAATGACGTCGGGGAATATAAAACACACAATGTCGTACCAGCATATTCCTCCCTGACTAAAAATATTTGCCATCCTTGTAAGAATCATTGTTCTAATGGTTGTGTCGGAAAAAGCTTTGTTTGCTGCTAGTTTTGTGGAATAAGGCATAAAAAAGTGTTTCTTATTCCAAATCAAAATTTGTACAATAAAATAACTATTTCTTACTCCAAATAAAAATTTGTACAATAAAATAACTATTTCTTACTCCAAATAAAAATGTGTTCAATAAAATAACAATTTATTTTTTCGTTTAAGTCATATCTGACTGCAGAAAAAACGAGTTTAAATTAAAACCTTTGAAAAACATGAGCTATCTTTATTATTAACATCAAACCGTGAATAATGGAAGAAAGAGAATAAGCTTGGACTTCATTTATTCCATATTCGAAATATTAATTTAGCTTTATATGTGTCACTATGGAATGCACAAATATATTTTCACCTTTAGTAAATGAGAAAACAGGATGAAGGCTGATGACACTGAAGAGAAGTTAAATCGTGAGAGCATGTCAACAATGTCGATTGATTGGGCTCATTTACATCCAATTAATCAATCTCTTCACTAACGCACTCTGCAACCTGATTGATAAGTACATAAAAAATCTAGCATTGGAAAAAACAGCAATAACTTACACTACACTTTACTGGTTGAAGTAAATGTCTAGACTGAGCACAATCACATCAGACTGGACTGATAATGCATACACGTGGGGATTTTTTTCTAGTAGGAATTAAACAGTCGCAAGGCAAATTTTATGGCAGCAAGGCTTAAACTCTTGTCTGACAATCTTGAATTATTGAACAGTCTGTTTTGATTGAGGCTATTCACCGCTAAAATAAATTTAATATAAAGAAATTAAACATAACTTGATTGGTGTTACACGCTTACAATGACGTAAGTCAATGGTAAATGATCATTAGATTGAGTAACTTTCTACACAGAAAAAGAGCATGGTCAGATTATTTCAGACTAACTTCTACAAGTGTAAAAGAACGAGAGTGGCTTACTTTATGGTTTTGATATTGTCCTGTATTTGTGTGTGTAGAGTGTAGAGTCAGACCAAAAGCCAATGGTAAAACCCGTGAACTCCTTTATTTGTTAGTAATTGAAAGTTTAATTGATAGCTTTTATTGGGTTTAAAAATGTGTGTGAGCAGTTCTCAATTCTCTATGTATACTTTATCTGAACTAAAGTAAATTGTGTATAAACTAAATAGGTTTAAAAAGAAGATGTCATTTATAACATTAATTTGTCATTAAAGTGATTATCAGAACATGCTGACCAATTCCTTTGGACTCTATGAGACTACTTCTGAATCATTCAAATCAATAATTGTAAGATAATGTTATTTGTTTGCAAAAAACACCCAGTGCATTAAATCATGATGAGCATACTCTCAGGACTTGTTTGACAATTAATACCAGTTTGTTAATGTTTACTATTACTCAATTACGGACAAGCCTTATATTAGTGTGAATAGTCCTTTCATGCTTTTATATCTTCTACTCTCACGCATTGCCCTAAGGTAGTAATAAATCGGTGATTGTCTGTGAAGTACCTGACGACCTGATCACGTCATTAATGGAAGATTGTGAACAGCAATAAATACTTGCTGAGTTTACGTATATTCCATTCCAATACTAAGTCAGTAAGAACTTAAATTAATTGCAAAGGTACGAGTTAATTAAGCCTTACTAATCAAACTACCATGAGTAATCCTAGCTTTTTATTACTTCAGTTTAAAGCTGTTCCAGTTATATGGGAAGCCAACTTTATTCTTTCATCATTGGTATGAATTAATGAACCATTTCCAAAGCGCAATTCTTTCATTAGAATGCAGATAAGGAATTATTAATTAATGTTCTAAATCGACTGTAGTCTTAAATTAAAATGGTGAGTTTCTTCTATAATCTGTAAAGGCATCAAATACCTAAAGAATCTGATTTCTTTTCTGAATCCATCCTGAACATTTATAGAGGTGCAACGAAGTTTCAGAATAAGCAAGCGTTAGGTACTGATTGAGATTCTCTCATTCTCTTTTCACTCATTTCTCACACTTGAATTTGTTTAAAGTAAGTTACGATAAAATCATTCCCGTTTAATATTAAACTGGTACACTATCGAAATTTGAGATTCATTGATAAATACCATTGCTTTACATTTCGTGCATTTAATGAAAACTTACCTATTCTTAAACTGACAACTAATTAAAATATATATAAAAAAACTTACTGTGCTATTCTAATTGAAAGAACAAGCGACCAACGTACCAATGTTTTCTTAACAGTAGTTTCTAGAATTGTGACATCTTCCAAGAAATCCCGTTTCTATTTTTGTTAAAACCCGTTCCATGTGCTATTGACATGGAATGAGCAAACACAAGTGAATGTTTGTTTTGCAATCGAAAATGAAATGGAATTAACCGATCCCGTGTAAAAATTAAAACTGTCTGATGAGAAATTAAACCGCACTAGCTAATGGATAAGACCCAATTAAGATTTCCTGCACCGACAATGAAATTTAATCCCGCATATTTAACTTGATAAGATCCTAGTCGTTTTTAGATCAACTAGACACGTAATGTGTGAAAAAGTTATCATAAGATTGTGTGCTATATACCTAGTATATAAATATAGTACAATATTACATAATGACTACTATAGTATGAGCAAGACAAGCTTTGATTTAATGATTTCTTATTTTCTTTTGAAGTCAAATGAATCCTGTAAAGTGTCTTACATTTTCTTTTTATGTGAATAAATGATTTCAGATTCGTTTAGTTGGGTTAACTAGTTGAGTTTACAGTAGCTTCATGGTTCTTCAACTAAGTATATGGCTTGATATTTGTGTTCTCTACTTTTTCATGTCTATCTGCTACTAATTAATCATTTTATGCTGGTTTTTAATAGACAATGCGTAGGTATCAATTTTTCTGTTTGTCTGGCTTTAATCTCTCCACCAGGAGATATTGTGATAATAAACAATGAAGTATTACTAAAAGCATTACTAATGAGTAATTATTATTGCATGACAGCTCCAACACTTCCAGGCCTTCCAAGTTGGATGAGATATTGCCCAAGGTGACAGTTAATTCTTGAGTTTCTCAATACAACTGACGTCATTGGACACAAGCTAGTATCACACGGGCCTGTGAAGTTTACTTATAAAATTACTTTATGTTGGGGATGATGGATTCATTCTAATTCACTCTCTATCTATTTGACTGTCAAGTTGGCGATGTCTTTATTCTTGTTTTAGGATTCCAGGCTATTCTTGCAGGAAAATGTTTTTTACACGGGACTTGAGAATTGCTTTACGTTTGCATATTTGTGAAAGGGACTCGAAAGTGCTGAATCTGGTGTTATAATTAATGGTCAAGTTATTCAGGTTCATTGAATCATATTCAGAGGCAGAGCCCAAAAGATTACAGAATGATTCATAATGTTGCACCTCTATCTGTTGATATGACAAACTGAGATTTGCTTCTCGTGTAAATATTAAGTTTTTTCCTTAAGCAACTTTAATGTGACACATCTTAGAAGGAAGTGTACTCACACTAATTAAGAAGCTAATTCCACAAATACAGACTTGAGTTAAGATTAACCAACACGAATCGGACAAAAAGAAGGTCATTTTTATAAGTTGACTTCTTTTAAAGTCATCTCCAAAGTCCAGCATACCTGGGAATAGTTTAGAGCAGCAAGGTCTTCGCGTCCCGTTCTTAAACCAACATCACAGAGGAGTGCCTTGTTTATTCAAGTTATAATGTCCACGCGTCACTGAATGTTCTCATTGATTTAGCAATCACGATTACTTCTCTAAATCCCAGGTGAGTTGTTTAATATTAGTAAGCACACCAGTTCTAAAAGATTATTTTATTGTTTAATTAGTTTAGCTTGTCGCCTCCATTTACTTACTCAATCGAATGGGAGTCCCATATCATTAAATTAAACCTGCTTCTTTGTTTGCTTAATAATAACAATGAAAGACCCAACATAAGTAGAAATAAGTATTGTTGGTTCAGCACGATTAAAAATCTTCGGATAGGTACAATTTTGCAATATCCTTTGGAGATATTTTCCCCAACGTCAAACTAACATGATGGGAAGCAAAAAGGTTTGAAACGTGCGTCATGAGTCTCCATGTACCTCCGTTAGGTGAAGAAATATATTCTACAACTCCAAGAACCGACTAGAAACATTTTCATTTACGATTTGCCTTCTGAATTGCAAACACCTTGAGTTGTTCTTTAATCTTTGCGCATACAAACATTCCAGATAGAAATTCATCTTAATCCAGAGCTTCTAAAGTTTCGGGTTAAATCGCTGCATAATGAGTATTATAATATAAACAAATGTCCATCTTTTCGCATTAAGTTTGAGTAATAATGCACCAAATTGTATTTCCAGAGAATTCAACTGCCTGGGTGACGTTTGTGGAAAACGACAATGAGGTTCCAAAGGCTTTGCTGCTTTTGAAATCCATGAATGCGGTTTGGACAACAAAGCCGTTTTTCGTTTTGACTGGAAAGAAAATAAGCGAAGAAGCACTGTAAGTCCTGTTACACACTTAAGTTGAGTCTGTAATTAAATTAAAGTTGGCTGTTCGTGAGATTGAATCAAAGAGCGGAGTTTAGTACCAAGCAGTTGAGTAGGAAATTACGGAAAATTAATATGTAGAATAAAGACAATTGTGTATTCAATTTAATGGTTTATTAAAACGTGTAGTATAAGTAGTAGTAGTACACTGGGGATTAAAATTATGTCAGATTTATTACAAAAATTTTCTAAAATTCGGGAGCCTGCAGGTTCCCTAAGATGAAGATAAGACATAACTTTTAGGGTGAGGGGTAATGTGTGAATCACTTTCTCTTGTAAGCGTACATGAAGACAGCAATTGGCTGAAATCAAATATCTCTTAGGTATCTCACTGATACAAGAACGTTTTAAAATTAAATGGACTTTGATCTCTACAGTCTTTTGCTTTACAGTTTATAACTTAAGATTTTGAAATTCAAATTTAAACTCAGTGGCGAGGTTAATAAGTTCCTTCAGGGTTAAAGGTCACAGGTCACCAAATGTTTAAATAGCAACCCCAAGAAGTGGGGTATTGTTAAATAGGTATTGACCAGTAAATCACGAATCACCCAGCAAGATGGTGCTGTGATCTCCAGGTCTAAATCTGTGACCTTACGAAATCTGGGGTGAAGTAAGATTTCAGTCAAGATTGACGCCTACAGCAATTACGCAAGTTTATCAATGCCTGTGATAATTTTCAGGGCCAAAGGTCAAAGGTTACTTGTGATCAGAAATTTTAAACTTTGTTTTTGAAAGGTGCATTGTAAATAGCGGTTTAGTTTCACTCTTTACACTCACCGTGGTTTATTCAATATGTAAACAGCCTACGCCAACATTGTATAAAAGTTGAAATCCAAAACGTACACGAATATCATTAACTATTATTCGGAATTCTAATACATTTATTACTCACATTATAAGTTTTCAATTTTTCAATTTAATAATTGTAGTGTTATTCTCGTTTTTAAAATTCAAGGGCAAAAATATCAAAAGCATTTGATGGAACCATCCCAGTTGAAAATCCGAAGCATGTTCTGTGTACAAACGAAGAAATGTCTGCAAAACTTCAATGCTTCAAGATGACATTTTTTGACCAACTAATTTTTTTGAGCTCACGTCTTTTCGTAAGTCTGGCTTAGTGTCTCCAGTTCTGTTATTTGTATTGAAAGACTCGGAGGAGTAATGGATTGAAAGTAAAGTGAATTCTGGTCTCATCCAGATCCTCGAAAATATGGATTGCGAATTTGAAAAACATCAAAAAAACTCCAATCGGTCTTATGAAATGTCCAGCATTCACATAAAAAATCTTGAAAATCTGAATGCTTTCCGAATTGAGCCTTCTACGGAGGTGTACTCAGCTTTATCGAAATGTGTGTCCACCAACGCAAGTAAGTTATTCAACACCATTCTAATAATAATTTGAAGGTTTTAAGCTTTTAAATACTTTTGTGTTTGAATCCATCAATTAAGGATGATTATTTTAAAATAAGCACAGAAAGAAAGAATTAAAAATTGTAGGTGTTAGCAAGAGTATTTAACAAACTATTTTTTCACGCTGCCGTTCACTATGCTATTTTAATGAAAGCTGGAAATAAGTTCCAATGGTCACACTATCGTTGAACGTTTTATAACTTTAAAATTTAAACAGGTATTCTCCCTACTGAAAATATGGCTGCTGCTTGGACTGTGATTAAGTGTGTGGAAATCGAAAAAGTTCAATATGCATCATCAAAGTAAGCAGATATTATGCAATCGTTAGGTTTTTAAACCAGAGAAATATTTTATTTCTCATTTGGGAGCACCAAAAGTTCGCGATCAAATTCATTAAGTAACAAGTTAATAAGAAATTTATTATTAATATTCCTAGCCTAGAACAAAAAATTACAATCGTCGATTGTGGAAACTTCTCATCGGACAAAGTCTTGGAAACTTTGAACCAGAATTGCGGCCTGGATTTAAACGTATGCATTGTCTCTTGTCACTAGCAACACATTTTAATTCCTATATGTCTAAGCATGTGTATTTATTTATTTATTTGAAGCGTTTTAAAATGAACATGGAAACAATGAACATTCCTCTGGAAGTCGGAAAGAAGGAGCCAATCGCAATTGTAGGAATGGCATGTCGTCTCCCTGGAGCCAACAACCACGACGAATTCTGGAATAATTTGATGAACAAGAAAGACAGCATTGTAGATGTTCCCGATGACAGATGGTTACCAGAACAAGGCTGTAGCCTTGTACCCGACAGAACAAAGATCCACGCTGGATTCCTCTCCTGTCCTGTTGACGAAGTAGATGGAAAGTTTTTTGGAATCAGCCCAAAGGAAATGGAATTCACCGATCCTCAGCAACGATTTCTTCTTGAAGTCAGCTGGGAAGCTTTAGAAGACGCTGCAATCGATCCTTTGTCTCTCAAAGGATCGAATACAGGAATATTCACTGGAACTTGGACTCAGGACTATCATGACTTGATTATCAACGCAGGGAAAGATCAGAAAGAGTTCTTTAGAGGTTACCTAGGAACAGCTTATGGAGCAACTGCGGGAAGTAAGTGGAAGGAAATCCTTCGATAAATAAAGTACAAAAAAACAAATATTAATCTTCATTTTTTCACAGGACTTGCTTACTTCTATGGAGCAATGGGATCAAACATTGCCACAGAGTCTGGCTGCTCATCGTCTATTGTTTCAGTTGGACTTGCGTGCAAAAGCCTCCAAAATCGGACTACAAACTTGGGCTTGGCTTGCGGAGTGAATATTCTGCTGAAGCCGTTCTGTCCATCAGCGATGGAGTCTTTCACTTCTCCTGACGGACATTCAAAGGCTTTTGATGCAAGTGCAGATGGATTTGGAAGAGCTGAGGGCTGTGGCGTTTTAGTCCTCAAACGGCTTTCAGATGCCATCAGAGATAAGAACCGAATTCACGCATTAATCCGAGGATACGGGGAGGCCCAAGAAGGAACGAGCAGAAGTCTTGGCACGCCCACAGTCGAGTGTGAAGCCCTTGCTATGACAACAGCCCTTCAAGATGCCAACATGAAGCCTGAAGATGTCCAATATGTAGAAGCTCACGGAACTGGAACACCCGTTGGAGATCCAATGGAAATGAATGCCATCACTCAGGTTTACGGGAATAAATCACGTAGTCCACTTTACGTAGGCTCTGTAAAGGCTAACGTGGGACACACAGAATCATGCTCAGGAATAACTGGAATCATTAAAACTGTAATGGCACTGGAACACAAAACAATCCCTCCTCATCGAGGACTCAACAAATTGAACCCAAAAATAAATTTGGAAGCTATTCCAGCAATAATTCCAGACGAGGCAGTTGAATGGGTGAGTGCTGATGGGAAGCCTCGAGTTGCTGGAGTCAGTTCATTTGGAATCACTGGAACAGACGCTCACATTATTCTCCAAGAAGCTCCGCAACTCACAGAAATTTCCCAATCTAACAAAATCTCCCATTCTCAAGCATCAAATATTCTTCTGCTTTCTGCTAAAACTGAGTCAGCTTTGGATGAAAAAATCAAAAAATACGAAACCTTTTTACAAGACGAATCCTCCATTTCATTGAACGACATTGCGTTTACAAATAACACTGGAAGGACTCATTTTAACCATCGAATTGCTGTTGTTGGAAAAGATTCCAAGGAATTAGCATTAAAACTTGCTACCGGGAAATTCCTAAAAGAAACAACTGAAGATAAAACAACTGAAAAACCAAAAATATGTTTCCTCTTTACCGGACAAGGTTCGCAGTACCCTGGAATGGCCAAACAATTATATTCAAGTCTTCCAATATTTCGAAAATATTTCGACAATTGTGATGAAATTTTGTGTACACAATACGACATTAATATTCGCAAAGCAATGTGGGACTTTGAAGAAGACTCTCAACTAATCAAAAACACGCTGTACTCCCAAACATCAATTTTCTGTGTGGAATATTGCATTTCTCAATTATGGAAGCAACTTGGAATAATTCCCCACGCCGTTCTTGGACACAGTCTGGGTGAATTTGCAGCTGCTTGCTGTGCTGACCTAATTTCCCTCGAAGACGCAATTAAACTTGTGGCTGAACGGAGTAAATTAATTAATTCTCTTGATGAAGGAAGAATGATTGTCATTAAAGCTGATGAGAAAACAACTCTCTCAATTCGCAATCAATTGCCTTTCAACATGAAATCTGAACTGGACATTGCAGCAACAAATACTTCTGACCAAACAGTTCTCGCTGGCTCAATAGAAGCTGTTGAATATTTCCAAACATTATGTCTCAACAATAACATTAAGTCAACTCTGCTGGAATCCACTCATGCATTCCATTCAAATCACATGGATACCATTCTTGATAAATACAGACAGGTCACGGAAACAGTTGAAGTTTTGGAGAATCCAAGCAGCCAATATGTTTCTGGAGTGACTGGGACAATTTTGAAAGGACCAAATGATCTGGACTCAGCTTATTGGATTCGACACACCCGAGATCGTGTCAAGTTTATTGAAGCTTCTGCAGTAACAAAATCAATTGACTGCACTGTCTTCATTGAAGTTGGACCACAACCCATTCTCTCATCGTTTATATTAAATAATATTGGAAGTTCCAGAAAACTCGAAACAGTTCCATCATTAAGAAAAGGACAAGACGATGTTGAAACTCTCCTGACTGGAATAGGACGAGTTTACACTTTAGGAATGGACATGAATCTGAGGCCAATGTATGAAGGACTCAGCAATAATATTGTGTCTATTCCTCACTACCCATTCCAAAGAAAGAAAATTTGGTTTGAACTACCAAAAAATAACAACTCCCGATCTCTCAATTCCGGAACAGGGAAACACTTGCATCCTTTGCTGGGATATTCCTTTCCAACTGCGTTACAATCGAAGGTGTTCCAATCCTGCATTAGCGCAAATGAAGAGACGTACATTAAGGACCATGTCGTTGGAAGTCACATCATATTTCCTGCAGCAGGTTACATTGAAATGTCCCTTGCTGCTGGAAATTGTTCAACCTTAGCCAGCTTCGAAGACTTCAGACTCCCCTATGGACCAATTACTATTCAAAATCTTGTCGTTGAAAGTCCACTGGGGATGAAAGAGGAGGAATTCTATGATATACAAACTGTCGTTGAAACTGAAGATCCTGAGGATGAAGGCTGGAACACAATAAAAATATTTAGAAGAGAAGGAATTAGGTAATGAAAAATCACATACCATTTAACTCTCACGCTTTTTACTTGAGGAGACATTTCAGGCTTTCTTTGTCTTCTCAGCTTAAAGATTAGATTAATAGTATTTTCATATTACTTTTTGGGCTAATGATTTTTACTAATTAATGCATGTCAATCAAGGCTGCCTTAGTTAGTTTGAATCGAGCGTAGGAAAAACTAATAATTTCAGCTTAATATTCTGAATAATCGTTTGCGCTCGAGGCCTGTTTCATCAAATGATTATATATGAGCGCAGGGAAATATCCTTTAATTAATTCTTATTCACATTGACAGGTCTGAAGCACAAAAGTGGGTGAGACATTCCTCATCAAAGTGCTCATCTGTCGTCTGCCCAAATGATCAGAATTTATTGGAATCAAAAGAAGATATCCAAAAACTAATTACAAACGGAAAACACATAAATCCAATCGAGTTCTACGAATCCCTAAAAACCTGTCAACTTAACTTTGGAGAAATATTTCGAAGCATGAAGGAAATCTGGCGTGATATCTCCACAGGACAAATGCTGACTAAAATAGAAGTTCCAGAATGTGTAGACCACACAAAACAATACTTGTGCCATCCAGTTGCAATTGACGCCATGATCCAAGCTATTATGTTCAACCAAAATCAACTTGAAGACAAGACAACAGCAACCATGAGCCTTCAAGTACCCATTAGCATTGGCAGTTTCACCTGGATTGCATCACAAATCACTGGGAACTTATACATTTATGTTCCTGAAGGAAATTCCATACGCCAAGCGTTTCTACTAGGAAATGATTTCCAAACTCTGGCTGTCATGGAGGGAGTTGAGTTAGTGTCAACTACAATCCAAGCGATAGACTCAGCCCTGTGGGATCAGAAATCTGTGCTGCCTACAATTCTGGAAGAAATATGGACAGCTGAGTCTTACCTGGGGAATGTGAACGTGACAGAACCTATTTTAACTCTGGAATACAAATTGAAGATAAGAAATGAAGTTAGGAACAGCGAAGAAGTTTCAAATGAAGAGAAGTACGCACAAGGTCTTTTAGACGAATTAATCATCCTTTACA
This sequence comes from Isotomurus palustris, assembly GCA_034696625.1. Taxonomy (NCBI): domain Eukaryota; kingdom Metazoa; phylum Arthropoda; class Collembola; order Entomobryomorpha; family Isotomidae; genus Isotomurus; species Isotomurus palustris. The sequence goes on along the minus strand of JAQGAD010001426.1, from coordinate 4,295 downwards.
CCCAAAAAGCATTTTCAGAATTGGGATTTAAGTCACAACTGGGAAAGATAATCAATCTGGCGGACTTCTACAAAACGTTCAAAATCAAGAAAGAATTTCATTTATTTGTTGACAGACTTTTTGAACTCCTTAGTGAAGATGGATATTTCAGGCGAGTAGCTGACAATCAATATGAACAGACGAAGGAAATTCTCGCACCGGAAACTTGTCTCCATAAAATTAAAGAAAACACAAACCAAGGAATTTCCTTGAAACTTTCGTTTGAAGTTGGAAACCTTGTGCTGCCAAAATTAGCTAAGGTTCTTACAGGAGAAGCATCCGTTCTACAAGAACTTTTCGGTGAAGGTGATAAAGCATATGCTGAACGGTTGTACACAGAAAATCCCATTTGTGTCAGATCAAATGAAATTGCACAGGGAGCAATGCGACACATCATTCAAACCCATTTTGAAAAAATTGCACAAGGAAAGCAGTTAAGGATCTTGGAAATCGGTGCTGGAACTGGTGGAACAACTGGAGCAATATTAAATAGCCTAAAAGCGAGCCAACTTAATTTTTCCTACATGTTTACGGATCTTTCTGCAATGTTCTTCAACCGGGCTGAACAGAACTTTCCACAGCACAAAGATGTCCTTAAATACAAAGTCCTAGACATTGCTACCGATCCAAGAGATCAAGGATTCCTTCCGAATCATTATGACATCATTGTTGCCGCAAATGTCTTGCATGCTACCAAGGTAAGAAAAAACACTTACATTTTGTAGGGGGCAATTAACTGTTTCCTTATAACTAATTAAATCGTTCCTTTCAGAGCATCGAGGACACTTTAAGGAACGTGAGACTTCTAGCAAAACCTGGTGCTATTTTGATGATTGTGGAACATTTCAGTCCTCAAAGGGTTATCGACGGTTGCTTCGGGCTTCTTGAAGGTTACTGGATGTTCGAGGATTTCGACATAAGGCCTAACCATGCATTAATGTCAGAACATAAATGGATAAGCTCATTAAGCAAAACCGGCTTTGGAACAAGCTTCCCCGTAAAAACTGTTGATGAAGCAGCTGGAATTGTTTTAGCAGAGGCCACACCAGATGGAATGGAATTAGGTTTAACATCTAAATATCCTGCCAAGAAATGGATTCTAATTACTACAGAAAATTCAAGCAAATTTAATGAAAAAATTACTCAGGAGTTGAGCAAACTGAGAGTGGATGTTAAACAATTACTTCTAACCAGCAATGAAGTTGATTTTGAGGAGTGTGTGTGGAAAGCAAGGTACACACACGCAGAAGATATCAATGAAGCAGTGATCAAATCATTCGCGGAGTTGAATGTAGAAGGATTCATTTATTGTCTTGGATTAGAGACCACAATCGACCAATCAATAATAGCTTTACCATATATAAATTTAATCCAGTCTCTCATTAAAAATACTCCTCAGGGCAAACTGACTCCCAAACTCGTTGTGGTTACTCAAGGAACCTACACAATTGGAGACCAAGAACCTCAATCCACAGGATCTGGAACTCTCATGGGAATGAGCAGAACATACAAAAGTGAATTTCCATTGAATTTCTGCAGAACTGTTGATCTGGACACTTCATTCCAAGCTGAGAACCAAGTTTCCCATATTGTTTCGGAAATGTGGCAGGATGATTTCGACTTCTTTGTGGCTTATCGTCAAGGAATTCGGCAGACTGTTCAGCTGCATCCAATTAAGCTAAAGACAAATCAACTGTCACTTCCAAACTCCAACAGATTTTGTCTCCGACTTCCCTCTACTCGAGCGATAAATGACTTGACGTTCATTCCATCTGCCATCAACGTACTGAAAGATAACGAAGTTGAAATTCAAGTTGAAGCTGCAGCTCTAAACTTCAGAGATGTATTTGCTGTCCTAAAACCAGATGAACAGTTTACAAATGTCAACTCAGTTGGTACAGATTTTGCTGGCGTTATTACTCGAGTAGGGAAAAATGTTACGAAGTTTGTCGTTGGTGACGCAGTCATGTCTTGTGCATTTATTAATGAGGCACTCCCAAGTCACCGAATTTCAAAGGAAACTGAAGCTGTGAAGTTACCGTCATCATTTACATTTGCTGAAGCTGCGACACTACCCGCAGTTTTTGCCACAGCTTACTACTGCCTCACTGATGAAACAAAGCTCACGAAAGCAGAAAAGATTTTAATTCACATGGCTTCGGGAGGAGTGGGAATTGTTGCGATTCAAATTGCAATGAATTCAGGCGCAGAAATCTTCGCTACAGCTGGAAATATAAAAAAAGGGCTTACTTGAGATCATTAGGAATCAAACATGTGTTTCATTCAAGAAATACAGATTACGAACAACAAATTCTTAAACTTACAGAAGGAAAGGGAGTGGATGTCATTCTTAACTCATTAACTGGTGAGTGAAGCGATAAATATTTTACAAGCATAATGGAATTAGCCGTCATGTATTTCTAAAAATTCCATTCAAAGTTTTATCCATGGAAATATTATAATAGAAACCTGTTTATTTTTTACAAAAAACACAAGTTAACTTAATTGGTTTCGAGTTTTGTTTGTCTATAATAACTGTGAGGATTTAAAATTTTGGACGTGCAAAAAACGTCAAAGTCTTTCTATTTTGTAGGTCCTGGATTCAAAGAGTCCTTACTGAATAGTCTTGGAACAAATGGACGGTTTATTGAAATGAGTAAACTGAACGTCTTGAACAATTTAGAAGTGAACACTCTGCGTCCTGACGTCAATTATCAAATAGTCGACCTTACTTCAGTCTCCGAAGAAGTCAACATCCACCTGAATGAAAACATGAGTAAAGAATTGAGCGTAAAGCGAGTTCTCCCAATTCCATATACAAAGTTCAGGTGCGTAAATATTCGGGAAGTATTAACTTGCCTACAAAAATCAAAGCATATTGGGAAGGTTGTAGTTATAATGCCAAAAATGACTCAAGATCATGGAGTTTCGAGTTCAAAGCAAATGGAGTTTTGAGTTTAATGATAGAAGCAGTTACATGATCACTGGAGGATTAGGAGGCATTGGCCTGGAAGCAGCTAAATGGATAGTATCCGAAGGAGCCAAGTACATCGTCCTTTGCGGAAGAAGTCAACCATCCAAGAAAGCACTTAAAATAATCGAAGAGTTAAATCAACAGGCAATATTTGTGAGAGTCGTATCAGGAGATGTCGGAAATATAAATGACATCACAAAAATATTTGACCAGATTGAAAATGAAATGCCAGCCTTACGTGGAATAATGCACGCAGCAGGTTGCATCAGTGACGCTCTTTACGATGACCAAACTTGGGACAAGTTCCAGAGAACATTCAACGCAAAAATAAATGGAACTTGGAACTTACACAATATTACTCTTCCAAGAAACTACAGCCTAGAACACTTTATGCTTTATTCCTCTATGGCAGCCTCATTTGGCTCAATGGGCCAGAGTAATCACGCAGCTGGAAATTCTTTCATGGATTCATCTGCAAGCTACAGAAATGCTATTGGACTCCCAGCTACTTCAGTTAATTGGGGAAAGTTGGGCCAAGTTGGTAAGAACTATAATTTGTTAATTCGCTTAACACTTACTGCGTTGAAAAACATTATGAATTCACAAAAAGTCCAAGCTGCTTTCATTGAAGCAGATTTCGACATGCTGAAACTTTTGTATCGGTGGAGGCAGAAAAGCTACGGAATTCATCTTAAATCAACAAACACATCGTCTCAAGCTCACAGCAAAATAAAGGAAATAACAAGCGAAGAATTCTGGAAGACTCTAGATTCAACTGAGTCTGTAGAGGACAAGAAACAGTTTCTGATGAATGTCGTTCAAGATATTTTACGGTGGATTTTAAAATATGATCTCACTGACGCAATAGATGTTCATCAAAAGGAGTCTGCCTAGGATGATTAGAGACATGGGCCTAGACAACCTGAAAACAGTCAAAATTCCTGCAAAATTTTGGGCCACAGCATTTCTGCGACTTCGGTGACCTTGTTAGGCTTCCACGGGTTACAAAAACTGCAGATGTTGAGTGTTTTATGAGATGGTGATGAAGAAGTAATCTTAACATTATTGTTCCTTACTCACAGTAAAATCGAATGCTGACCATGATTAGAACTTTTTATAAAAATAAGACAAGTAATTAAAATTTAAATGAACAACTTCGAACAAATGTTTTTAGACATTGATTGATCACACTAAACGGAAAGTAGTTCACTGCACTGCGAAGAGTCGTTCGAGTGTCGCTCCACGTGTCCCGGCGTAGAGAGTTGGTCGTACAGTTGAAAGT
>JAQGAD010001425.1:0-19821 GCA_034696625.1 Isotomurus palustris | reverse complement strand
TAATCAATGTAATGTATTTTGAATTGTGTGATAATGATGTTGCTTTTGTTTCAGATGGATCGGAAGATGAATCTGACGCAGCATGGGTGGCTAGGAATCTACGGGACTACCCTCCAGATTTTATCTGGGTCATCCGGAGAGACAATATTGACTGGAAGGGCCTTCATAAAGACCAAGTAATCAATCGGTTTCCCAGAGCATGGTTCACTACTAAGGTAGGCTCTAAAGGTGTATCATTACCATCACAGTTTGAAAGAAGTCATTAGAATCTTCATCTATTCTCTTATTTTGTAGGTCGGTATTGTAGCTTGTCTGCAGCAGCTTCATTGGTTTAGTGAGCCTGGAGTTGCTGACACTTTCTTCCCTCGATGTTATCGTCTCTGTTTGGAAGATGAACGGCAAGCATTCCAAGATGATTATCGGATGACAGCGTGTATGAGTTTACTTCGGTGGTTTGTGGAGCAGTACGAAACAAAAGGACCCATATCGTTGGTCGATGGAACTTCTAAAATAACATCTCTATCAATTGATTTCGCAACAAGACAGTTATCGAATTACATAAAAATTCGAAGACATGAAGATATCGACTGGCATCTTTCTCCATCGTTCATGCCGCAGCATTGGGAAGCTTTCCTCACTCAGTATTATCATGTAGTACATGACAAGAAGAGAATTAGATTTGACACGGAGGAAGCTGTGAAGGTTAGCCAAAATTTTATCTCAAGATTGCATTCTAATATCAACTGACAGAAAAGATGGATGGGATTAAGGGATTTTGTCTTATTTTTCCTATTTCGTGACCTTGCTGAGCTTGTTTTTCTTATTATTGAATTCTGTTTTTGACAAGATGTGCCAGATCTCTTCATGTTGCTTTTTATACCACAATAATTCATGATGGAATGTGATGCAAAAAGTTTCTTGGTTTTACAGACTAAGTATGAAATGGCGAAGAGAACTCTCGGGAGGATAGGCCAATACTGGCCTCAGGCTCATTTTGATGGAATTTACAACATGTGGATTTGCAAACCCGGAGCAAGATCTCGAGGAAAAGGAATTGTCATCATGAATACAATGGAAAAGATAATGGATCTCCTGTCCCAGAACAACTACCGGGAGTCTAACTGGGTTGTCCAGAAGTATATGGAACGGCCTTTACTCGTGTACAAAACCAAGTTTGATATTCGTCAATGGTTCATCATTACCGATTGGACCCCGTTAACTTTGTGGTTTTACAAGTATGTAAAATTATTGTTTTGTTACTACTCACTCTAAAAAGTGGTCATTAAGTTTGCACAGTTAAAATTTGTGTGGTTGATTACGATAGAGAAAGTTACGTGAGGTTCTGCACAAAGCCTTTTGTGCTTGAGGACTTCCATGAGAGCATCCATTTGTGCAATAATGCTATTCAGTGCAGATATCAGAATTCCGAGCTACGAGATTCTGCATTGCCTGATGAGAACATGTGGGACTGCTACACGTTCCAAGCTTATCTCAAGACAATCGGGAAACTGGATGTGGGTTCTAGTTTGCAGTTTCATTGATTAGGTGTGAGAGTCTGAATGCAAATGATAAGTTTTCTTAACTTGCAGGAATGGCCTAAAATCTACGAGGGTATGAAACAAGCTATCATCGGAGTATTGTTGGCTTCTCAAGAGAATGTCGATGCAAGGAGAGGATGTTTCGAATTGTATGGAGCTGATTTCATGCTAGCTGAAGACTTCAAGCCTTGGCTTATTGAGATCAACTCTTGTCCATGTATGGCCGGCAGTACTAGCGTTACGGCGAGAATGTGTGTTCAGTGCCTTGAAGACACAATCAAAGGTAAAACTACATAGATTTCACAACTTCAGAAACTGTACTGTTGTATAAAGTAATAAATTGTTGTATTCTCCACAGTCGTAATCGATCGCAAGGCGAATAAGAACGCTGATACGGGAATGTTTGAAATGGTGTTCAAGCAAAATCCATCTGCAGTTGCAGTTCAGCAATTTACAGGTCACGATTTAGTAGTACAAGGGAAAAAGTTGACGAGAGAGTTGGACTGGCCAGGGTATGAATGCACACAGATAGGAGAAACGCTGAAAAGTCGAATATTTGTCTGATGTATGCCTTACATATATTTTGCAGCGTGATGGTGGCCAAATCAGCTGTGTCGCGTACTAACGCCCCGTTAAGTCCCCCGACCGCTGGCATAACGAATGGACCTCCGCGCACCGGCATTACAACAGCACCACCAGCGGAAAGCCTTACATTCGCTGATCTACTGCAGCGTCTGCGGATGAAGAATGTTGCTATATTACAAGGGTACTTAACTATATTCTCATGAATCATATTTACGTTTGAAAACAGTAGATGCATTAGTTGCATGAGAGATACAAGCGCTTGTTACTTTAATACATACAGGAAACAGCGAGATTCTGCCCTTCCTCTCCCTCATCCACTGAAAAATTTACTCTGAAACTGTCCTAAATTCTTCGTATTTTAAAATATAAAGGATGCCTAACAATACACACTATACACAGTACACAGCTTAGTTTCGACATTTGAATTTTTGATATCTTATTGGGTATTTTTTTAAGAAACTGTAGTTAGTATTTTAGCATGTCATGCCTAAAGATTATTTCTGCCCAGTCATAACTGGAGAGGTGATTTTGAATTGAACCATTAATTCCATATTCAAGTAGATACGCTAGGCAGCATTTCAAATAGCAAGCGTCAACGAATGACTAATTCATGAGTAGCAATATAAGTACTTACTTACTTAGACATTTCTTGTTTTAAGAAGGTACACTACTTGTTACTTTAATATTACACACAGGAAACAGAACAATCCTAAAGATGTTCAAGATGATAATACACGCAGAGAGCAGATCACTTCCAATGTTACGAGTAATCCGAATTCTACAGTGATTCCGGGAATGAAGAAGGTATACCCTGTTGCTTCCCCGAAAACAGGTAATTTATAATACATGTGCAGCGATTCGGACAAATCTGTTCTCGAATTAGACTTTTAGTGCTTCATTGAACTTCATTTCTTTCCTTCAGGTGGTGGAACCGTTTCGAAGTACAAACAGCCTGCAACTAAATCACCGTCCTTTGAGAAGTCTAGACTTGGAGGAAGATCAGACAGGAACGCGAACGATGATCCGAGCTTTGCTTATATTTCCAAGTATGCAGCAGATGGAATCGATCTGTCTAACATAATTCGCCTAAAGCAGTCACTTCACAAAGAAAACGATGAGAACAGATCCCGGAGTAATGTCAACACGAGAGCTGAAAGTCCCACGAATTATGGAAACCCTTACCTTCCTTCAGAGAATATTCGAACAATGGATGATATGAAAGCTAATCTGAATCAAAAGTATTGTAAGAGTGAATCTAATTCACCGTCTGATTCTATCGCTGATCTAATCCTTCCTGACAAAATTAATCCTACTCCTCCCTCCTCGCCCTCCAGCCCAAGATCCGACTCGGCGTCCCTTATTCCCGGTATTGAAGGACCTGAGGAATATGCCGAACAATCCAAACATAGTGAGACCGAGATTCCATTAGAAGAAAAGTCGAGTGCCCCTCTGATAGATCTATCTAGTACAGCTTCCAATAGTATACCAGAACTACCAACTTTAAGTATTGGTAATAATGACGATATAAGCGATATTTTAAATAACAATTATGTAACTGAGGCGCTATTCAAGTTCCCACCGATCGTTAATACTTCGTCAGAATCTAATTCTGAGTCTAATTCAGACTCTGGAATGGATTTTCTCACGAATATGATTACTCCTTATCCTTCTCCTTTTCACAGAGCAAGTGAAGAGCGTGCTAGACATTTTCAAGGGGCTAATTTGACAAAAAGAAAAACTTGTGTGAGATCTCTGAGTCATCACAGGACTCACATTCATCACCGACACTCACATCCGAAACTTCCCTGTCACCGAGTATCTCTACAAGCACCTTTGAAAGGCATTGGCAAAATGGCTGGTCCTACTCTTCCCCTGAAAAAGATTAATTTGAAATTGTCCTAAATTCCTTGTGTTCTTAAGTATTAAAGGGATGCCCAGCAATGCAAGCAGTAAACAGTACAACTTCCGGAATTCGATTCTCTGACTTCATACCACTGGTTTTATTTTAAGAAAGTGTAGTAACATACTGAAAAGTCATACCTAAAATTAATAACTAAAAAGGTATTTTTCAAACAGCACGTACTATTCTAGATTCAAATCGTTACACTATTAGGCATATTCAATGTAAACGTAATTATACAGTAAAGAATTAAGTAGTTCTGGCCACCTTATGTGAATCTAATTTTGATTAACTGACTAAATCATAATCGTGGCACTTCTCCCGATTTTTACTCTACGTGTATATCCTACAGAGCATTCAATGTGAACTTTTTCCAACACACTGGCATGAACGATGACATCGGCGCATGATGAGCAGCTTTGAAAGGATTTTGGGAGATCAGAGCAATTGTTAGGTAGCTGGCTTGAGGGCGAAAGATAATCTGGGCCGTGAATTATTTTTGCCCAGAATTTTCTTCTGCTCCTCTTTAGTGCGCTTCTCCTGATCACGCTTCATCCGTTGCCTTTCCTCGTCTATTTTGCGCTGTTCTTCAACCATCGCCAACCTCTCCTCAGCCTACGAAATTCAGTCATGTTAACATCAGGCGTACTATTCGGCAAATATTGACTTTATCAACTTGTTATCAAATTACCAATTTTCTTTGGGCTTCCTCTATTTTGCGATTATTCTCCTCCATGATGCGCTCCAGTTCCTCTCGTTTCCTTTTCTCTTCCTCCTACAGAAACACGGAAGAAAATGCATTAGAGATGAGTATGAGACAGCTTGGAAAGCGAAATACATTCACCTGACATTCACTAATACATCTAAAACAGAGAAGGTTCATCCTACACTCTCACTCTACGCGAACACACCCCGGAACAACTGACTGACCAAAGAAGTGGCCAGTCAATCGCCCAAGGTTCCATGAGCAAAAATAATTAATAAGGTATTTGAGATAATGATTGAAAGAAGTGCGTTCCGGTGAAGCGTTGAGAGGTGAACCCGAATGAAGTCATCCGTTCTTCTGTACAACATTAGAGAAATGAGAAATGATTTGAATACAATGTAAACTCACTACCTGTCGCGGCGTCGGTCGTTCTTCTTCGTCACAAACTTACCACCACCACACCAATCACCATCCTTATCATCTCGTCCCCAAATTCTTCGTGTGTTCCTTCCCACCTTATCAACTCTTTCTGCCTACCACCCTTCTTTCCTCCGCTACAGCATTATGAATTAAATTCGATCGCTGGGCACAAGCGAGACAACAATAATTGTATTTCCAAATACGGAGCAGAAAAAAGACAGCGGTCCTCAAGGGTCAAGTGTAGACCTTCATGGATGGGCAATGTCACAGTCACAAGCCCCCACCACACAAACCACACTTTCAAAGCCCTAACTTAAACAAAAGCTCTGCTCCATTTAATGTTCGTTCATACTTCAACAAACTAATTACGAGAGAGGAGTCTACAGGGAAAGGTACATTCCCCACCCAATCACTCTACATATGAACCTTAGACCTGCCACCGGCTCTGACTTCCAATTCAGCTACATACGTGCACAGCACATTTATTCAAAAAATATATCTTCTTACGTGTTTGAGACATCTCAGACCTTTCAAGTTTTTGATAAAATTGACTCGGAAAAGAAATTAATTCACGAGTAGGATCAATAAATAAAAATCGTGCAATCAAAGTCTATCACAGTATCACAAAATGTTTCACACAACAGATTCAAGTTAGAGTTTGTACTACTTCTGCTAAAATATAATGGTACTTGGAAGGTACTTGTACTAATCTCAGTAAGTGTTTCATATTAATTAATTAAAGCGTGTGTGAGTCATGGAGCAGAGCAACTGACATGCGTGGAAAGAACAACGCTGCTCGGACCATGAAATCGATGTCATCGCCAACAAAAAAGTCATCGGCATCGGTAATGTTATTTAAATCTGCATAGAACTGAATTGGGGGCCTCATAATAAGAAGCGTAGGGGAAGATGGAGAAAGTTGCGCTACCTCTCGTCTCCTCTCTTCTTCCAGTTGCGCTGCCTTTTGTCGCTGCAGCTCTTCCATCATTTCCGCCTCCAACTGTTCTTTGGCTGCTTCGACTCGACGCAGCACCTCCGCCTCGATCTCCTCCCTTCGTCGCTCCAATTCCTCCTCCACTCTCTTCGCCACCATCTCTTCTATCCTCTTCGCAGTCTCCTCTTCTACCAACTTAGCCTCCAACTCTTTCTGTCTTCTGCAATCGCAACAAATACACTCAATTACTATCAAAAATCACATACCGACAACCTGAATCAACCCAAATAATCGCTTTACGTACCTTTGTCTCTCCAACTCTGCAAGTCTTTCAATCTCTTTAGTAGGACGAGTACTACGACTCCTACTTCTCGATGAAGAACTTCCACTACTACTGCTTGATCTGTAACAGAAATCTACAGTGTGAAACAACAATCTGATAAGATCACGGTGACTTCTTCAATAAAACTTACGAGGATCTGGAGCGACGAACTTCCTTAGCCCTTCCTCTAGCTTTCCTATCTCTCTCCCTCTCTCTAACACGATCTCTCGATCTCGAACGCTTATTGCTCCTGCTTTTCTTCGACTTTGACGAAGAATGATGATGGTGTCTGCTACTGCCCCCTCCATGTCTGCTCGACGGTGACCTCGAAGATCTACTCTTCGACCTCGATCGACTTCTTTTCCTCCCCATATCTGTGTAGCCTACACTATTATGACACGTTCGCTGACCGAGTGGTACAATCCACGCCAGACCTTGAGGTCAGTGGGGGTCACACCTTCAAAACAAGTCCAGATAAGCTGGAATTCAACTCCTCCCGCGCTCCCTGCACTGCGATTCTAACGCAAACAACAACAAACCTTCGACCGAAGGCTCACTTAAAGTTCCCTTCCTTCGTTTCTGTCTCCCCCTTCCACTTAATGTTTCCTCACGACTACTATCGAGTTTTCTCCAGTTAAGTTCCTACTTCAAATTGATTTTCCAACAACCTTCCACACGAAGAGCAGCAATACTGGAGGAATCGACAGGACTCTCCCTTTTTAGTAGGTGAGTGGAATAATATTTGTTTCTTTGTTCTGTGAGAGGGCGTTCAGACAGCGTGGAGATCAATTACGCATGTAAACCTCATTATTGGTGCATCATGTGCCTGCGTCTCCAGTTATCTCCTAATTAACCCTGGAGAGTGATAAGTGTGATTGGAAGAACAATTATTGACATTGGAAGAGATAAGCAATTGTTGGACAGGTTGTTATTGTTATTGAAGGGAGGATAGAAGTGAGGGGGAAAGTTGTTTTGATGTTATGAAATGGTTAGTGCCGTTCCTTCTTGGTGGTGTGATGATCTGGTGGTGGTGGTGGACATGGAGGGAAGTGCGGTTTGAGAGGAGTGAGAGACTGAACTTATAAAAAATTAATTTACTCCAGATTATTTTAATTAGGGGTAATACATTTAAGTAAAGGTAGAGGTAGGCGTAGTATATTTAAAGTTAGATTTTCGCCTGACTTGTACTCGTACACTTGTTGTGGAAAATCAGGAAATCGAGTTAAGGTGAGTGAGAATAATAGTAAACAAGTACATTAAGTACGCATTAAGCAATACACCCTTTAAATTTTAAATTTAAATGGTGTGGGTGGAGGAGGTTTGCTGAGATTTTGGCTTGTTTTATAGGAAAGATGTTTTGGAGCAGTGCAGCCACGAGTTCGACAATCGACTTGGTTTTGGATGATCCAGATGTAACTTTGCAGACTGTACTGGAGCAAGATGATATTCTGCAGGAACTTCGAGCACAGAACAAAAAGTTGGTGGAGTATTTGTCAAGAAAGGAGAATATTAATGGGATGATAGAACTCGTCACGTCTGAGCCTGATGCATCACTTCCGCTTGCAGCGCAGTATAAACTGGCGAATGTATCTTGTGAAGTTTTAACATGCGACAACTCATTTGCGGAGAAGATTACGGCAGAGAGAGCGTTTCTGGAGAAGCTGTTCTACTTCTTCAGGGATAATCAGTCTCCAATCAATCCACTGTTGGCGTCGTATGTATGCCGAATCTTGAGCGAAATGATCTCTCGAAAGATGGACATGAATTGGTACTCGTATCAACTTAATCTCATTCAAATTATGGGCTACCTGCAACAAGAACCGGGGATTGTTCAGTGGCTTCTGAATCACCTTGATTGTTCTGCCGTATGCGAGTTCTTCTACAAGTTAATCATGAATGTTGAGGGACCTGACATGCGAACGTCTCTTTATCAATGGCTCGTGGATAGGGAGAGACTAATTCTAAGGTTGATGGAAAAAATGACACGAGCAGAAAATGAAGATGTGCACGCTAATGTTAGTCGACTAGTTGGAGATCTCCTCTATGCCTTTTTGGATGAATTAATGAACTCGAATCAAGATCGGACTGATGCGGATCCTTTCCTCCAAGCCTTACGCAGCTATGAGACTATTTCAACTTTACTTACGCAAGTTTTTGCACCGAATGCCATATGTGAGACGTCAGTAATGCACGGGTTGGACTTACTATTGTCTTTGCTGGGTATTACTCGTCGCTCACCCCGTCAGTCAGGAAGAAATGACTCGCTCGATGAAGACAACGATGGGATTCTATTTACGGAAGCAATTAAGAATGAGATTCTCGCTGTGATGCCTACACTTTTGATGCTCCTGGAGAGCCCTGTTGACCCTTACTCCATTCCTTTGACTTCTGGAGTCCTGGAAAAACCTGTGGGCCTTGGAAGACTCTCAATAGCCAAGTTTATTGCTCATCTTTTCACACTGAATGACGACCAGCTCAACATGGGAATGATTGAGAGTGGAGTGTTGAAACAACTGTTGGACTTGTTTTGGGAAAATCCGTGGAACAACTTCCTTCATCGATATGTGTGCAAGATCCTTTCGTGCGTAGCCAAAGCTTCAAATGCATCTCCCGGGAGTGCCTCGTATCTCATGGACATGGGAATATTGTCTAAAATCTTGGAGGTGTTCGAGGATAAGAAAGGTCTGAAAGTTGGCTACAGAGGACACCTAGCCAAAGTTGCTTCGGTGTGGGGTGAAGCTGCACAAGCTGATGGAAGTCTGAAAGACCTCATGATGCAGCTAGAAGAAAAGGACAAAGAGCTGTATTCTAAATGGGATGCCTTCTACGGTGACACTTTGGAGAATTACTTGAGTGAAGAAAAAGTGCTTCTTGCTGGAGTCCATCCACCTGCATCAGGAGGACTTCTATCTGCTTCTTCTGCCTCTTCCTCAATGCCTTATGAGTCTGACCCTGCCTCATCTATGTGGGATGGCAGAACAAATTCTACCTCTATTTCTGGACTTGACTTCGACTCCATCACGGACAGTTTCAGCAGCGTTACCATCGACGGAGAAGATCAAAAATCTAAGTCTCGATCAATATTTGAGATGTTTTGCAACGACAAAACATCTACATTTGGATTGGATGGAGATGATGACGAGGAAAAAGATGAAGACGACGAAGACTCTCTAGGGGATGAAAGATGGGAGGACGCTTCACAAAAGTTTGCCCAAAAAGATAATGATCTATTTTTCAAAGGAAGTGATGATGAAGACAATAGTCCGAGTTCCGTCCTGCCACCCACATCTGCCATTCTAGGAGTCAACCCTTGGTCTGAAGAAGGTGGTGGCGGCAGTGGTGGTGATCCGTGGAGCAATGATCCTGATCAAGCGGCGCTGGATCTCTTTCCTGCCCTTGAAACAACAGCTATAAGTGCCGAGTGGGCAAAGTTTGACTTCAATGACGCTGCGAACAAACAAAGTAACGGCGGACAGGACGATAGCATCGATGAATGGGCCAATTTCGAAAGTGCTCTGCCTGTGCAAACGGAAGAAATCGCTCATCAAACGTCTGATTCGCCACCACAATCTCCTCCTGAAGCTGAGAAAGAGAACGGAGCCAAAGAAGGCGAAAGTGCAACCAGCGGTACCGAATCTACCGAAGAAAAAGGGAGCGAAGACAAGCCTCCGGGTTAAATTTGTTTCTCAGTCTGAAGTATTCAAAAACGCAAGAATTAGTCCCTACCAAACACGACCTGCGAGTCAATAATAAATTATTATTGTCAGTTGGAAGTCCTTTGTTCAAATGTTTAAGTTGATTGTTGACTTTGTTGAATGTTATGTTTTTTGAAATTTTGTGATCATTGTTAATTTCTGAAAATTGATTCTCCCACTGATAATTAATATTTAATTGATTGTTAAGTTTAATAGCGAGATGCAATGTGTCAAGAAAAGTACATACAAATCTATTCTAGTGCAGACAGAAGTTTGTAAAAGTGGTGTCTAAAGCATTTACTAAAAATATTCCGTCGTCGTCACCAATAAACTGTGATTTGATTTGCTTGATCGTACAAATCAACATTGAGTGTGTTCGTACGAAGTTTATTGAACATGTATTTCATAAGCTCATATGAAAATCTTGGCTTAATCTGGCCATTATAATACCTTCAATTTCAACCCCTTAATAATTACTTGTGCTTATATTAATGATTTATTTTTTGTAGGTGACCCAAATTGTGAGTATGGAGCAAAAGGTGCGAGCTCAAGTTCAATACTCACAACACGGCCAGGCAAACTGTCTTGCAACTGTAACTTGGCAATTATCACAGCGTCCAGATGGGTCAGTTCAGGTAGGGATTTACATTTTGAGTACCAAACTAGGTCGGACTTCTGATCTGCAGCCTTCTATTCATTTAACTGTAATAATGATTGCAGGTGCTCAAATGCGAAACTGACTCTGGCAATGCATTTTATGTTTCTGTGACGGGAACTTCTCGCCCTTCTACATTTGGAAAAATTCTTTACCTCCATTCGAGGTTCGCCTCATCTCTCAAGTTACAGCCTGGCAGCGAACTTACAGTAGTTCAAGTTCGGGATGCGGCTACTAATCTTCAGAGTGCAAATATCTCATGCGTTTCCAGTGATGACTGGGAGATTCTAGTAATGCATATGATTACCATATTTTGCTACTTGAGAATGAATTCTGCAGATGCTTTTTGATTATTTTGCTTTGTGAATTAACAGATGTAAAGCAATTTTTGGATTTTTATGATTTTTATAGGAAACTAACGCTGAAACAGTTCGAAACAATTTACTCCATCAAGTCAGAGTAGTTTTCCCTGGATTAGAGTTCCCATTTTGGGTAACAAGGTCACTCTCCATCAACCTTAGAATTCAAAATCTGTCTCCTCCTTCCTCATTTGGAATCCTATGTCAAAACTCCGATATTATTATTCCTTCATTGACTTCGCCAGACAACATTTCTATCAATGTTCCTTCATGTATGAAGCTGCGACTGCATCCAATCTGCCTTTCAGATTTGGTTTTGAATCAATATCCTAGTTCATCTGTGCTGCTCAAAAATATTTACAATGCATTTATAAACCAAAGGTGTCTGTTAGAAAACCCCAAGGCAAATGAATGTGTCACTTCATTCACGTCTACTCTTCGAGCTTCCTTAAATGAGACCGAAGACTCTGTGAAAATTACTGTCTACGTTGTAGAAGAGTGCGACTTCCATTCCAGCATTTTACAGTACTTTTCTGTTACAAACCCTAGTTGTCTCTACGTTCATCCAGAACTGTTCAAACTCGAGCAACATTTGGAACCCAAGAAGTCTTGTTGGCTTCAACAGGACACGAACCCCAAGTCTGAACCTCTGAAATCTCATTTTGCATTGTTAGGAAACACCGTACCCGTAGATGACAAATACAGGTGCACATTTTCATCATTATCATGAGGAGTTGTAGATCATTAGAAAAACTCTGCATTCCAAATGATCAATTACATCTCTTACGTTTGTACAGATATTCATTCTGTCGAAAAATCATACACGACTGTGTCTCATTCTTGGAAGGAAGTTTGTCCCTGGGGTCAGTCAATCATTCTTACAAGGGTCTAGGATATGGGAGCATTATTATTGAAGGTGAAGTTATCTGGTTTAATTAAAATGCTGTAAGTCATGGCACTATCAAAAGGTTTATTTTCTTGTAGGGAAACAAGGAAGTGGAAAATCTTGGTTGTCTGAAAACATAGCAAAGGCACTTGACAGATATCCCTACTTTGTCCACTACGAAATAGTTAGTTGCTCCAAATGGAGAGGAAAGAAAGCAGAGACAGTAGAGAAGGAACTAAAATTGATCTTGGAGCAAGTTGGAAATGAAATGAGTCCAGGTTTAATAGTGTTTGATGACTTAGACAGCCTCATTCCTGCTCCAAAGTCCGAACATCAGGTGAACCCTCAGGAGGATTTCCTCCTTCTCAAGTGAGCCTTGTACATATTACATATTTATGATTAATTGTTGTCTGAGCTGAGTACAATGAGAAAATAATTATTGTTCTTTTTAAAGGCTTTGTGAAACCCTCATGGACTGTTTGATGCCTTACAAAGGACAACAATTGGGAGTGATTGCGACTGCAACGAGTAAAGAAGCATTGAATTCTTTCTGGAAGAGTAGAAAAGGGTTTCACTTCTTCCAGAAAGTGGTCTCCATTCCTCCTCCTACTCAAGTGAGTCATAATTTGATTTGAGAAGTGTAATTGTTGATAGAAAGGAAAATGATACGCACCATTAACAACCTTTTGTCCAGTTTGTTATGTGGTATGCTGTAACATTTTTTACTTCTTTTGTCTACCCTACTGCAGATGGAACGGTACGAGATTGTAGAGGAAAACTTGTCTCGCTATGCGAAGGATGTAAAAGGGGCAAAAGAAAAAATTATCGAGACTTTTGCTTCTCTGCATGACCAACAAGCAACACCCCAGTTTCTGCATAATATTGCTCGGAAATGGGCAATTCTGGGGGAAACTGTTGACCTGAAAAAGATTGTGGAAGAAGAGATGGTAGAGAAAAAGCAGAGCGAAGGTGCTAAACTTGACTGGCACAAAATTCGGGGTTTGAAGAAAGTAAAACAAGCTCTGACTCAGATTCTGGAGTGGCCGATAAAAGTAAGCACCACAGATAGAGCTAACTCTTAATATGAGTTGGAGTGTGACAGTGCATTTAATAATTGAGTGACGATTTGTTTGTAGTATGCAGAACTGTTAAAAAATACTGCAGTACGATTACCATCCGGAGTGCTCCTTTATGGATACCCTGGGACAGGAAAGACTCTGTTGGGGTTGGCTATTCCATCCCTTCTCGGGAATACCAACTTTATCCACATAAAGGTACAAAGAGCAAACAAATGAAGGTGGTTGTGGAGAGCATAAGCTGATAATCCTGTTCGGGTTTGGAGATGTGATTACAATGACTTTTGTTGAAAGGGACCCGAGTTGTTATCCAAATACATAGGGGCGAGTGAACAAGCTGTCCAGGATGTCTTTAAACGGTTCGTTTCATCAATTTTTGTCTCAATATTTTGTTCTTTCTGGAACTGGAGACCTCTTCTATCATTGTCTGTGGTCAGATTATTTCCGCTTGTTTGCACTTATCTGAAATGAATTATCGTAGTGAATGGAATTATAAATTGTCAAGCCATAAATCTTGTAGTTTATTGCGAATTTCAACTGCATAAAAGTTAATCTTATCATAATTGGGTTACTTATATCAATTTCAGAGCCCGTAATTCATCTCCATGCGTTATATTCTTCGATGAATTTGACAGTCTCGTTCCAAGGTATGTGTATAACTTTTTTAAATGACATCATGTGGCATCAGCAGTTCATGTTTAGCATGCATCCTGACTGCAATTCTTTATTTTGCAAGTGCGAAATGATAAAAGTCATGATTCATCCATCAGATGTATTAATAATGAAACCTTGTGTATAATTTTCCCTTCACAACACGATTAGGAAATAAAACTGCACACAAATAATGAGCGATAATAGAAATGTGATCCCGTTCAAAAGCATCTCTTTCAGAGAGTCTTTCTGCATAAAAGCTGTGACAAAAGAAATAGTGGTCATTGTTGGCCCTCGCATTAATTTCATTATAAAGTTTGTCTGGGATTTGTGTAAGAAGATGGAAGCTTCTCTTTTCCATTCTGCAGGCGTAAGGAAAGGTGTCTATCATTATTGTTAGGTGAGATAAGAATAGATAGAGGACAAAAAATAATAATAATGGATGATGTTGAGCGATAAAAAGAAGGGGAAGAGAATGAATGAATGGAGTGTTAATGAAGGAGGCGGTGTAAGCGATATCCACCTACCACAATGAACGTGATTGTTCCGTTTGTTCAGGCCCAACCGTTTACCCACTCCACCATCCAAACCTAAGAACCTAAAAGATTCTGTTCAGACGAGGGACACAATTCATATAATCACATTTATCATTTATTATATTCCTATTGCATCATTGTACACCTCGCCATCAGAAATATTTTGATTCCTTTTGTCTCCTTACTTATTCCATTTTTCACCTTCACTACAAAGCATTCGTTAAAGAAGATGCATGTGTGTAGTAGTCTGAACATTGTACATTGTACATCGAATGATTTTATTTTTTACTGTAATTTTGGTGCATTATTCGTGGTTCTTATTAAATGCTTTATGCATGCAGACGAGGACATGATTCCACTGGAGTCACGGATCGTGTGGTCAACCAATTTTTGGCTGAGATGGATGGAATTGAAGGAGGATTGGGGAATGGAGTGTATCTTGTGGCTGCCACGTCCAGACCGGAACTCATTGATCCTGCAGTTCTCAGGCCTGGAAGACTTGATAAACATCTCTTCTTTGACTTGCCAAATAAAGTTAGCATAGGGAATTAGTTTATGAGAAGAATGTTGAAATGTGAGATGAGGTTGTAAATTCTAATGTATGCTTCAAATGTGGAGCAGGAAGAGAGATTGGAGATTGTGGAAGGTTTGAAGGAAGAGGTGAATTTGAGAATGGAATCAAAAGACGAAGTGAAAGAACTAGAGAACCTTATTGGGGCTGTGGATGGACTAACTGGTGCTGACTTGGTGGCTTTACTTTCCTCAGCTCAACTTACAGCTGTATCTCAAACACTGAGTAATTAAGACAGTTTTGTATCATTGTATCGATTTCGAGGCAAAACAATTAAGAACATATTGTGTTGCATTTGAAGCGGAACTGGGAAACTAATTGGTCTTTTATTCGGAATGTAATGATGACGAAGGTGTTTTTGTGTTATAGAGAGACTAGAGCTTAATGAGGAGACAGGAACAGGTGAACCTCTCTGCAAATCACCTCAGGTGAGTCATCATCAATTACGGATAGTAAGATGCATCTTTAATTGCATTCTTTCGTGGGCATTTTTGAGATAGAAATAGAAATAATAATTACGTTTTCTTTTACAAGCATTTTATGAAGTGGATTTAGAGTGTGACACATTCAAGTACATTGCGTTGTTTGAAATGATAATTTTACTTAAATATTTAGACCTCTTGTAGTTAATTTATGCAGTCTATGAATGTGGGGAAGAACGACGTAGGAAATTATGGCGATTGTGATTATACATTGCACAATTATTTAATCTTGTTTTTGGCCACAGGAAATGACTACAGCAGATGTACCTCTGAGTTTAACTCTGGTGAAAGAAACTCTCTCAACTTTTAAGCCATCTTTGCAAGGAAATGAATTGAAAAAGTTCAAAATGATGTGAGTTTTCTTTCTAATTATTTATCGAGGAAAGTTTGTGAGCTGATTTAAATAATGCAAATGGTTGTGGGAAGAGAAAGACTTCCTTTTGAGAGTTTTTATGGGATGTTGTTTGCTTTATAAGATACGAGAATTTTTCCGGGGTAGCAGACAAGAGGAGGACTGGAGAAAGCTGGAGAATGGAAACTGGAAAAAGAGCGACGCTTGCATAAAAAGTTTTATAATTTATCTCCCTTCTTAGCTCATTATAATGCAAAGCAGAAGACTTTCTAACATTCTGACTATTCTGACATTTGCACAATAAATGACTGTGTCTTATTATGTGTTCATACTTTCGTTGACTTCTCATACGAGTGAAAAGCTAAAAAAAGGATTGTTGAATAAAATCAAATCAAAGGATTTTACAATTTGATGCATGCATCTGCTTACTAAGCATTTTATTATTTGCATTCATTATCGTGAATTGAAGGAATTCAAACGGAATTGAAGGAAGAACGTATCAATCAGTAGAGAAAGTGGTTATATGTCCCGCAGTTAATCTTTCTGCATTCTCAGTGTGGGAAACCTCATCCTGTACTTCAACTACACACCCTGTGCAGTAAACATAATTAACTGCAATAACTGCACTTTAATTTGAAACTGGGGCGTATTGAGATACCATGATTGTTTAAAACAATAGATTTCTGACTTTCTTTTTCTCTTATTTCTTGCAAGTATTTCTGACTTGATGTAAAACCAGCCTCGGGATTTTAATTACAAATGATCGTATAGCCGAAGGAACTGTTGAAAGTTCTAATAACTGGTTCTGAAAAGTCTTTGCCATAATTTTTTGATATTTATAAAGCTGACCTGATTAGTCTAGCTAGCGGAGGAAGTTGACAATAACGCTCGTTTGTGAAAGATGGAATCATCAATCACAATTATGAGTGAATGTGACGATTGTCAGGTCTCATTAAGCGACAGGTGAGAAGGTGACACCAACTCCATTCATCACCTAAGTTGATCATAGCGATCCCTTGTGTGTAGCTTAAAATATGACGAGTCTAAAATTAAGTGAATGAATGGAATAATAATGGTGATCAGAGGGTGAGAACGAAAGGAGAGGAGAGACCCTTTTTTGTACGCACATTGTGACCCTACTAGGCATCCTTCTATTCTATCTCGGCTTTGATCTTATCCCTGTGTCACTTTCATCCAAGCCTACGCGTAATATCAGGTTGGTGTCAAATCAGATTGCAAGATTTCAGTACTTCAAGATTGAAGCATCGACGGACGGTATATGGATGAACTTACACAGACCTGCACACTCGTTATTTTATAAAATCAAGTAGGATTTTAATGCACTGCCGAAAGCCAAGCACACTCTAATCTCTCAAGAACTTGAAGAAACTGCTTGATTCATTCAATGACTACTTCTGTAAAATTCAATTTTAAAAATCTTCATCATTTCTATAAACACATATTAGTTGAAAGAATTAAGAACAATGTTAAGTATTGAGTTGGTCGTTTGAATGTTCGGAGTCTGGACGATGTGATGGAAATGTGGTTGTTGAAAAGGAGAGCATTTGTACGATTTCCATTCGAGACTGATTGTGTTGCGGGGACACAATGGTGGTGAGGATTGTAGGATTCAGGTGAATGGGAGAAAGAGGCATTTGTGGGTGTGACTTTTGTGTGTGGGAAAGGATGGGAACAAAGGCGACAAAGGACGGTTTATTGTGGAGGATTGTTGGGGAAGAAAGGCCGTCGGAGTGATTTGGTATGTAGGAAGGGAGAAGGTGTAGGCACACAATGGAGAAAGCCCTGAAATTCGTTAAATCTCTCTCTCGCTCCATTTCACTTCTCTCCAACAATTCACACAATTTACACAATTCACACTTGAAGCTCATGACTGGAATCCTAAGTGTATCTCTATCCTTTCTCGCCTTGGCTTGGTGTGTGTACGCAGTGAGAGATTCTCAAAATGCCTCCATTTATTCATGTCGTGATTAAAAGGAAAGCGAGCATGAAACACGGTTTATTTTACATCAAACAGGGAACTGAAGGGTGAAGAATGGACCACTTGACTCCCCCAGCCTTTTGTGCTAATTGACCATGAAATCTCCATCCCCATGAGACACATACAAAACAACCCTATCCAAAAGGAATAAGATACACACAAGTGTATAAATATGAGTGTACGCTTTGCTTTCATTCCTCATCCTCTACAATAAATGCTCACTTTTATGTATGTGGTTTTGTATAGGAGAGATGAGGATCTTTCAATTCTCAATTATCGTTTCTTCACACCTTTCCACCTCCATCCATCATTCAATTACAATTCCATTTACTTCTTGAGAAGAAGGCCTTGAGGCGTTTCTCTCTCTTCAAATAGAAATAATGTTGGATTTCAATTGCTTTCTCCTTGATGTGGGGATGATACAGTTAGAGTTAGAGGAGATGTGCGTCGTGTAGGGAATGGTGAAATGGGATGAGATGAGAGGTTATGTGACAATTGACAAGGAGTCGACATACCCTGGAGAGCCACCCTGTCCAGTTGTTCTAGTCTTCGAGTAGAGGAAAAGTAATAATGTGTAGTGGACAATGGGAAGAATGAAAGTGGCCTTTGTTGTTTCTGGAGGAAAGTCAACAAGGAGGACCACGACGAGACACTCTTCATTTCCTCTCAGCATTAAATTGATTTGGGAGAGGCTTCTTCACCCGATGATGATGATGATGACGACGATGGGCCTCCGGTTGATGATAAGGAAGGGAGCCAATTCACTTGGCCATTGTGAGGAGCTTAATGCAATTGTGGGCCGTGTGAATTGGGACCTGATTAGGCCACGAGACTCCCTTCCACTTCCGAACCGTAAAAAAGAGAAACAAAATGGCACGTGCTGCCTCTCTCTATCAAAGCAAATAAAGCTTCTGTTTTGTTCGAAACAATCGTAGAAAAGAGATACACATTTGTACAACCAAAGCCCTTTTCTAATCCTTTTAATCAGAACACTGGGAGAGCAGCTCAGTCAGGAAATGAACCATGAATGTTCCACACACAACCGCACATTCTGCCTGCCCAAACTGCACATCCGTATACCTACTTTCTATTTTCTCCACTTCTCTTGTAAAGCAAGTTTATTCATTTTTCCACCCTGTGAACGTGGCTTATTAAACATTATTTTGTGAAATTAGCACCACCACTTCTTTCTATTCTTTCCATAAAAACTATCCCGGTTTGTCCCGCATTGTGGTTGTCTCTCCCAGGTTGTAATTATGAAGAGAATATTACGACTTCTTCGTGGTTGTCAGCAGAGTTGGCTAGGATTTTGTATTTTATTGTGTGTATCTACGATTTCACGAGAATTCGAGAGAATTCAACCTTTCTTGGCAGAGAGAAGACAGGGAGAAAGCTAAGCAAGGTCTGAGTGTATGTCGTAGGTTTTTGTGAAGACTTAAGGACTTTTGTCTCGTGTAGTCCATTAGTGAGAACATTAAGTTATTAAATGATGATGATTATTTGGCAGAGGGATGGCGGATATGGGTGTAATATTTCGTGGCATAATGGGTGAAGGTGTAGGGCGATAAGGGAGGAGGAGGGCCACACCCCCAGGCAGCCTGGAGTCTTGAGTGAAATAATGGAGGAAAGTGAGAGTCTTTTTTCCGTTGTTCCCATTTCCGTCTTTGGCCTGTTACCCATTTCATGTCAACTTAAGATAAGGTCCCTTCTCTCGCTCTCTCTCCTCTTTATTGCTCTATCTCCATTATATGTCCGCATTCAGCCTCCAATCTCTCCACCACAAACCCTTCAACCAGCACCACTCCTCTTGCCTAAAGATCATGATGAGACTATCAAACTACTCTCAACAAAAGCCACAACAACACCATTTTGTTTTGTTCCCTGCACCGAAAGCCTTTTTTCAATTATGGCCAAGGATCCAGAGACAATGAAGAAACCTCACAGAGAGTCTCTCCTCAAACTTCTTCCTCGTACTTTGTGTTCCTAGTACTCGACGTTCCCTTCTTTTAAAAGAAGAAACGTAACTGTAGGCATTTTATTTCTTTTTTCTTCTTTCACTCAAACTTCCTCTGAGAGGAAGGCTGGCACAGAAAGAGTTATTTATTCTCAGAAAATGTTTTGCATTTTGCATACAGAGAAAAGACGAGAGAGATA
>JAQGAD010001424.1:0-19822 GCA_034696625.1 Isotomurus palustris | reverse complement strand
GACCTCGCCTTCAAGTGCCCCAACTGCGGAGAAATCGTCCGGAACGTCGCCATTCGTCCTTAAGAGACTTGCTGCTGTGAACCCCTGAACACTTGGAACGGAATCAACTTCATGAAATTCAACATCCAGCAAAATTCAAACCATGATGTAATATTTTGTACTGTCATCAATCGCTTTACAATTAACTGTACAACTAATGCCCGCAAGATAATAAATGACACCTGATGCTCAAATAGATTAATCTGCCATAATAATTTCTTAATTACTTATCTAATCTTAAACTACGGAGTTACATAACGAGTACCAGGCTAGTCGGAGTTCTAGTAATAAAAGACTCAATGGAAAATTCATTTAGTCAAAGGGCCTTCCCCTCGACGTCAAGCGTTACCCTAGAATCTAAATAGTCGACTTACGACACGCGTTTCGCGATCTAAAACCCCCATCGATAGAGTAAGCAGGTTATAGTTTGGAAGTAAAGAGTTTTGAAGTTCAGTCACATAGGCAGGGATAATTCGCTGCAGACAGTCGAAATGTCGCATCCACAGGGACCACCACCCCCAGCCCAACCCCAACTGCACGGTCAAATGGGGTCACAACCACCACCACCCCAATACGCACAAGTGGGATCACAACCCCAATACGCTCAACTGGGGCCCCAACCCCAATACTCTCAACCAACTACAGTTGTCTACCAACAACCACAAACCGTAATTGGTGAGTACCTTAAAGCACCAGATTTCATTCCACTGGATAGAGCAGCAGATCAATGCAACCTTTTCTAAATTCGATAGGGTTCGGGGGGGTGCAAGCGCAGGAGACGTGTCCTAACTGCCACAAACGAGTGATGATGAGTCGAGACCGGTCACCCAGCGGAATGGCTTGGCTTCTTGGGATTCTCGCTTGCATCTTTTTGTGTTCGGTCGGTATAGGCTTCGTGATTTGCATTTGGCTCCTCGCCTGCAGTCCATTGGCTACCTACGACTACACTTGCCCCCTGTGCGGACATGTCGCCCGAACTGTCAACCAAGGTTGCTAGACCTCCTGTCTCAATGAAACTTACCTCATCACAAGATTCAAAATTTGATAGACAGCGAGTAAAATTCAAAAGTTGTATTCATATTCTGTACAAGACTACAATATACTTATGTCTTTAATACAAGCGTCCAAAATCCTTGCTTAATACCCGCAGCAAACTCGATAAACTTTTCTCAAAAGAGTTCATTCGTATTGGTGAATGTGAGGGCTTCGTTATTTCTTTTATATTAATTCATGTATCTTTGCATTTATTGACGACCTCTAAACCGTCTAAGACATTCAGCTTGCTGGAAACTTCCGTACAACTCGTAATCACAGATTTATAGTACAACTTTGCAAGTTTCAAAACTCTTGAAATCTTTGACGATAATTAATTGCGTACTGCGATACACTAGAATCTACCAATATACATTGATTGTTCGACGCGTGGCGTGACCTTGGACGTAAATGAGGCTTCTTTTAAAATCTTACAGGATTTACTTCAATGTACTTGTTACGTTAGTTTACACGAGTATCGCCCGCTGGGAAATGAATGTAATGCTCGTGGAATCTCGAACAAATTAAATATTACGATTAGCTCGATTTGTTTTTCGTGAGTGGTTATATAGTTTTTTGTACATTTATTTTTTCTTGGAAGATGAATGCAGGCAATAATAAAATTACTTTAAAATTGTTACTCAACGGTCTGAAGACTATCAGCATACTGGAAACTTCCGGCCATTTCGTATTCACAGATGTCCAGTGCAACTTCGCAACTTTCTTTAACAACTCGTTGAGGATCCAGTAGATATTCTTTTAATATCGCCTCGCATTCAGGTGTTCCTATTGCTCCTAATGCTTCCGCACACTCATGTCTGACCTGCATATTTATATTAAGAAAATGTTACTCCAACCTGTTTGAACATTGTATCGATACAATATTGGATCCGACTGACAAGTGTTAATCAGTATTCCGAATAATCAAAGTAACATTACCATTTCATTTTCATCTAAGTCTTTGAGATTATCTGTAAGAACTTGTATTGATTCAGCATTCTGGAGCTGGCCAAGCACAAATGCAATTTCATGTCGAAATAAGGCACTTTTTCCTTTCAATCCTACAAAAATCGTCCATAGTATATAATACTCTCGGTCTCGAGAACTTATACATTTTTAGATATATTTAAATTGCGAAGGTTGTACCTTTTCCAATAGCGTTAATACTTTCAACCGACCCAATATCTCGTAATGTGAACATGGCTTGATATCTTTCATACAACGACAGATTTTCGTCTAGCAAAACTTTCTCCAACACTGCAACATCTGATAAGTTCCCCATGGGCAGCGCAGGATCAACACTCATATAGGGACTTTTTTGTTCCACTGGGTCCTTGGATTTTGAAATATGATTAATACGTTCCAAGGCTAATTGCACAGTTTCCGAAACCTCTTCCACCGGGTCTTTCTCAAATTTCTTCAGGATATTCAAGCATTCTTCCGTTCCGATCGCTCCTAAAGCTTCACCTGAACACAAAACATGCAACTCCAAGAACTTGTCCCGAACAAACCAATAAACTTCTGACTGACAATTTACCTGCTTCATGTCGCACCATAGGATGTTCTTGCATATCACTGAGTACAGCTGACAGAATTGGAATGGCTTCTTTAGACTGCATCTGTCCGAGGCAGTATGCCAATTCATGCTTCAACAATGCGGAGGAGTCCGAAAAGCAATCACCAATAAGTTTGATTGCCAATGGATTATTGATGTTCCTTAGAGTGAATAAAGCTCGAAACCTTCCTTTTAAAGGATTCTTTTCGCTCCTCAAAAATGCTCCGATTTTCTCAATCTGTTCTTCCGAAACATTAAGAGGTACAGAGGTCTCATTAACAGGAGGAGTCATTTCGAATCTGAAATATCACAGAGAACACCCATAAATATAACTGTTGCTAGGTTTGTACCCAATTTAATATTAACCTACAAACTTTATGAAACTGAAAGGAACATTTTCCAAACATTTGGATAATGCACGTAGGTCAAGATTGAGACCTGCGTGCAAACTGCACTGAGCTTTTTGTATGGGGTGAAGTAAATCCTAAATACGCAGTCTCCTGTAAAGGAAAGATGACCTCAAACCAACGTGAACCTCCTCCAGAAGACACAAAAAAGATCACTTATGTACGACCTCGAGTTCAACAAGTAGAATTTGTTCGTAAGTTCGCCTTACAAAGTGAAATATAAAAATTAAAGAAGTAAAGATGACATCTTTCTAAATCTCTTTTTCAGAGATCGTTGAGAGATCCCCACTGACTATCTGTCCGTTCTGTGGATCCGCTGTGGTTCCAATATTATCAGACGAGCCCAGCTTCACAGCGTGGCTGTTATGCATCATCATAATTCTTCTTTTGGCTCCGTTCTTTTGCATCGGTCTCCTTATCGGATGGCTCATCCTCAGCAGCGGATCATTTTCTAGCCCTCGCTACATCTGCCCAGTATGCGGGGCTTCCATCGGAGGAGTTATCGTCGTTTAATGTATTCTCTCCCATCATCAGACGTAATAGCCGTACATTCTTGATCTTGATGAACAGAACCAGCTTCTGGGCATCAGATGGATTCCAGCTCTAGTAGCGTTTATGACAAGACCATAACATCTAACTTGGAAGTGTAAATGTCTAAAATCCACTTTCTTATGACTTGATTCTCACAAAATTCTAGTGATTAAAATTAAAAGCCTTATACTTTAAAAAAACTAATAATTCAAACCTATTCCAGTATCACATAAAATCTTACAATTAGCAGTAGGAGATTTAGTAGACCCCGTAGACTCTTACAGAACACAAACTAAACCCCCTATAAGTCTACATCTTCAAATTAAGCACAGCACAATTGGAATTTAATTTTCAATTACCTGTAGATAATTTGCCTGCCTTTAGTATAATTGGCAAATAACTTGTTTGTCGAAATAATTCGCCAACGCTAAATGAAGTCGGTCGACCGCAAGTTGAGGATGACGGATTTTGTCGGAAGTCAGATGAGAAAGAAGCAGCAGAACCAACACGTTGGATTTGTTTACGCGGCTGGCGCATTATTTTCGGGGCAAGTGAGAAACCGCGTGTGTTGTGGAGTTTTGACTTTGACTTATTAGCATCGGAAATCGCACGCTACAATTATGTCGACAGAAGAAGATAACCCGGCGAAGAAACCGAAATTGGACGACGCTGCTAATTCAACGTCGAATGGACAAGAGGTACAACTTGTCCCCAATGGAAGTTTGTCAGATATTCAGTTAGTGGAGAAATGGAAGACGGCTTGGAAAGATGGGCTCCAATTTCAAGGTAATTCCAGTGCAGTATGAAACTTCAACTTGTTTGTAGTGTAGTGTTTGTAGATTTTAGACGATTTTTTTAGATTTGTAAAAATTAAGTGTGACTGGGGTTCTTTCAGACGAACACTTGAATTTGGATTCCTGTCCTTTTAAATATGGAGAACTAACGAAGTTCGTTGAAGATCCGAAGTTTCTTGAAAACTTTGTGGGGACTCTTAATTCATTTGAGTTTGCGGAGAAAGCGAATGACTTGTTCCAGTTTCGACAGTCAGATGATCTAAAAGCGTTTGCAGATGCGGATCCACACATTTTTAGAATTATGTGGGTGTCTAATTATATTTTAATGATATAGTAATGTAAATGGTTCTAAATGTTGCATTTTCATTTAAATTGAATCTGAAACATTCCTTTTAGGGAATATTTATCAACCCACGTGCGTTCCTTTCTTAAAGATTTAACGGGACTTCCACTTAATGATACAATAGACTTGTTTTTATCAGACTACAGACAGACTGGTACGTGGCTGCACTTGGAAGTCATATCATCCTTAAAAATAGTATCAAAGTAAATTCCTTTGAATTTTCATGATCCACAGATTTTCTACTTTGCCACGATGATGAACTAGATTCGAGACGAATCGCTTTTATTTTGTACCTGAGCAAAGAGTGGAAACCGGAATTCGGTGGAGGCCTGGACCTTTTCTCATCAGGTCAGTGAATCTGGCATGCTATTGTTCCTAGTTTTTACGTTCAACTCACTAATTTTAATTTTGAACAGTTGATTATCATCCCGACAAAGTGGTGAAGACTATAGTTCCGGAGTTCAATAAATTCGTATTTTTTGAAGTTGGGGCTAAGTCATTCCACCAGGCAAGTGATTGAATTGATTCTTAGTTCAGCTAGTTTGCCTTTTATGTGTGCGATGTGATTTTAACTAAAATGAAGATCTTTTACCTCTAGGTCAGTGAAGTAGTTGAACCAAATGTTTCTAGAATCGCTCTTAGTGGTTGGTTTTATGGAGACCCAGTTCC
The DNA here is from genome assembly GCA_034696625.1 of Isotomurus palustris. Classification (NCBI taxonomy): domain Eukaryota; kingdom Metazoa; phylum Arthropoda; class Collembola; order Entomobryomorpha; family Isotomidae; genus Isotomurus; species Isotomurus palustris. The sequence goes on along the minus strand of JAQGAD010001424.1, from coordinate 14,452 downwards.
TCGACCTAAAATCGAAATACCGGTCGAAAAAGGATATTTACTGAAAGACTCAGTTGTAAACCGAACTGGATTTTTTAAGCAACTTTGCGGGGAAACTTATTTGGACTCGTCTACCCAGTCCGATATCAACGAGCAACTTGCAGAAGAATCTGAAGTTTTGATTCCTGGATTTCTACGTGAAAATGTGTATACTGAGATTTGTAAAGATATAGTAGACGGAGATGTTGAAAGAAATCAATTTGCACCAGTTGGGCCGTGTAATATCGCTTCATATCAAGAAACATGCAAGGGAGCTCCGAAACATCAAGACGAAAAGGAGGTTAACGCAGAAAGCGTTGACTTTCCAAACACCCTCGAAACTCTTCAGTCGTTTTTCCACTCCACAGAATTTCTCGAATTTATGGAGAAAATCACAGAATTTCCATTTACATCTTGCGACATCTCAAAAGTTACCTCATCTCTTAAGAAGTTTACACGGGGATCATTCTCGCTTCTCCGTTCAGGTGGAACCAAGCACACCGGGATAAAGAAAGTCAAGAATCTAGAGACTGAGGATAATGAAGAAGAAGAGGAAGAAGAACCGCAGTTAGTAGATGTGTCATTTTACTTTGCTAGCAAGTGGGACGACGAATGGGGTGGACTCAAAATCTATTCTGCAGAAGACGGCGAACAACTGATGTCCGTATCACCCGAAGGCAACTGTTTAGCAGTTGTTGTACGTAACTCAATGGTAAATTCTTACGTTAATTACATCAATTGCTTGGCTCAGGAACAAGTGTACTTCGTGTACAGTATGACTTTCGCATTTGATGGGAATTTATAGTAAAAGCAAATGCCCATCCATAAATAATAAAGTTTAGGAGTACACATATTTATTTATGTTCCACCATCATACTTAATGTTTAGTAACATTGTGCTAATGCTAATACCCTGAAAAGGGAATGCTCATGATTCATGATTAAGTAAATATAGTTTCACCAAAGGTTATAATCGATGGTTTCTTGTATACTTAAGAACTAAATTTTAAACATGAAAGTGACAGTGAATTGTAACAGCGTACTATGAATATTAAAGCAGTGACAATGGTAAAACAACATCAGAGATGTTACAAATTTCAGTAAATCCATAAAAGCAATGCGTTACAAAATAAATTACAATAATTTATATAAACTTTTACATCAAAAAATACAAAATTTTTTAGCATACAGTTAAAAACTGTAATCTCATTAAATAGTATCTTAAGATTATTTCTACACATAAAAATAATGTACGAAATGTCATCGATCAGAATGCAGAAAATCACTCAACAAGTAACGACAAAGCTGGCACTCAGAGAAATGACAATTTTTCACTGAACGAAAAACGAACTGAATACAACTATATATATATATATTACGAAAGATGGGCAGGGCAGAAAGACTGGAAAGTTTCTTGATCTAACTTCCAAGATTTTCGAACCGCACAAGGAAAATGAACAGCTTGTTTGCATCCCCGTTTCAAACATCCGATGGTTGCTCCTTTCTGACCGCAAGTTGTACAAGAATCCTGATTCGAATGCGCAAGTGTCTCCTCAAGATTGTGCAGTTTTGTACCAATTAGAACCACGTTTCCAGCCCACAGCGCACAATCTATGAAAATATTATGTTAAATAAATAACTAAGTTGGAACTTTTCAAAACAATAGCTTATCGCATCAAACCGCAAAGGCGCAAGTACCTTGATGCATCCACGTTTCTCTTTTCTCTAAACACTTCGTTTTTCCAGAGCCGCTCGACATTTCAGCGTAGTAGGGCCCAAACAGGTCACCAAGTTTTTGAGCATGAGGACCTAAGTTACAGAAGCAACAAAGCCACGGGACATTTGGATCGTATTCCACATTTGTTCTCTGTAAAGTTACAACAGCCGTTAGTTATTATGATTCTAACATGAGAACTGAGATGAGAAGCATAATGAATCTAAGACAAAACTTAATTTTACCTTTGGTATAGGAGGTTCTGAGTCTACTTCCTCCTCATCACTTCCTCTGTAGAAGGTTGTTTTTCCCCCAATTACTTTAAGGCTCGGCCCGACTAAAGCTTTATCCTTAGAGTCACTGTTACTTGCTCCAGCTCCAGATCCATTTTTAAGGGCTGCTAAGGGTGAAGGCTTGGCGAAAACTGTAGGAATGGGTACAGGTCGTGGTTGCAGCTGGAATGGTAATGGTTCCACACTTTGTACTTTTGGAGTAGACGATTTTCTTCGTTTTTTTGCGGGGACAGGGTTGTCAGCATTTCCAGAATCACTTGTACTTCCTCTTTTCGTCCCTTTCTCCGCAACAGTTGAAGTTGGGGTAGAAGAGATATCGGTTGCGTTCAAATCATCAGGGATTGGAACCATCCCAGCCTGAGAATTATTTATAGAAACTAAATTCTTTGGTTCAACTTTGATCTGATTGTCAGCACATGAAGGTGAAGAGCCATCTTTGCTTTTCTTTCTATTGTACTTCCGCTTTGGAGGCTTCTCTCCAGAATTAGGAACCGCCGTTGGAGTCAAAGCTTTCGGAACAACTGTCTTCTTTTTCTTAGATTTCTCTCCACTTGTCGGAGACTTTTCTTTTGACTTTCCCTTTGGTTTTCCTGATTCTGGTGTTGCTCCTTCCACATTAGAAGCTACAGTATCGGCTTCCGGAATTGTCACAGTTTTCGAAACTTTAACAGGTCCAGGGACTTTCATAGGAGAATTCTGGAAAGATATGCTTGTACTAACAGAGTAAATAGATGCACCAGGACTAATCTCCATACTAGGAACAGGAAGTCCTTCCATTGATTGCTGATCTGAAGCACTAGGTAATCCAGCTGGGGCGTCTGAAAGTGGAAGTTCCACATTAGGTGCGTCAGCAGATTCCGGGACCACCGCAGGCTTTTTTCTAGACTTCGGAGTTTTCAATTCCTTTATTTCATTTGTACCTCCCGATTTTGTTCTACCGCCTGTTTTCTTCGTAACCTTAGGTTTAGGTTCTGTTGAAGCGTTAGGGTCCACGGTGCCAGTGCCGGTGGTAGGGAGTGGTGGTTTTTTTCTTTTGTAAGCCCGCTTTGGCTTCACTGGGGTGGCGGTCAAAGTCAAGTTTTCCGTAGGCTCTGCAGATTGCGGATTGCTGCTGTCAGTTGCGGTAGACACAGTAGAATTCTTCCGACTTTTACCTTTCGTCGTCTTTACAGGTAGGGCCGATGGACTTGCTGTGTTCGTGTCAGTTATCGACAATGCTCCGGCCTGAGAAGAAATTATCGTCTCAACTCCTTTCACTGGACTAGGACTCTTACTACAATTTTTCATCTCCAGAAGTACCTGTGCTACTTCTACCTCTAAATTTGCCTTTCTCTGCTGAAACTGAATCTGAGCTTTTTGTTTTGATGACAGCTTCTCAGGATTCTCTGGACTAGATTCAACCTGTCTCTGATCTTCTGTTGGCTCTTCCAGTGTAGGTACGACTTTAGGAGCCTTAGGATTTCTAGGCTTGCGAGCTTTCTTGGGTGAATCCAATAGAGATGGAGCATTAGGATCAGCTGTAGGATCTTCCACATTTGGAGGGATCTCATTCCCCTCGCTTTCAGGAATTGACACGTTAGCTTCCAAAGCTTCTTCAGAGAGTGGTTGTTGTTGCGTTGATTTCCCAGTAGGAGATTCCATAGCTGGAAGCACGGAAGCCACTTGTTCACTCAAATTGCTTGTATTCATCTTCGCGTAGTCAGGAGATAGCTGTTCTTCTCCGAATTTCTTCGGCATGTCATTAGCAGAAAGGTGAGGTATGATTACCCTTGGAGAACTGCATTGAGCCATTAATGCAGCATTGGCAGAAGCTATCATTTCCGGTGATTTCCCACCACCACTAACTCTTGGCGATTTAGATCGTCGAGAACTTTCAGAGTTCGTGGAGGCTCGTCGACTTGACCTGGGTTTGACAATGTTTGCACTGTTTAAAGCACTGAGATCAATTGCACTCCCAGTTGTCTGGTTCAACTCAGAAGCTTCTGTATCCTGTTCAACTTGAGACATCTGCTGATTACTGTCACATTCAGTTTCGTCAATCAATAATTCAGACTGTTGTTCTGACTCTTCAGTTCGCAGAGAAATAAGTTCTGTATTTTCTGGGACATTCTTAATTTCTTCTTTTTGTGACTTCTTTCCTTTTTTCGAAGCCTTCGCTTTTTTTCCTCCAGCGGCGGACGCTTTTCCCTTCTTGGCACCTTTCTTTGACGGCGAAGGTGGAACTGTTGGACTTGACTCTTCCACTTCAGTCTCAATTGCACTTGTTTCTGCAGCCGGTGGTTCTTTCTGTACTTCTTTCTTCGCACGTGATTTTGCAGGAGTCTTCTTTCCTTTGCTAGCTTGTGATGGTGATGGTGATGTGTTCTCTTCTTCTAACAAGTGTGGAGGATCAGGAGGAGATTTTACTTCAACGCTGTTCTTTCGACGGGTCGACACTGCTTTTCCAGCAGCGGGAGGAGACACTGTAGACTTTTCTTTCGCTAGGCGAGGACTAGAAACTCGAATCGGCGTAGGATCACGTGGAGATTTAGAAGATCGCCTGCTTGAAGGTGGAGTTTCTGGTGTGTCTTGCTGTGCATCCTTAGAATTCTGAGTTTGCCTTCCCCTAGATGGACGTTTTGGAGTTTCGTCTCTTTCTTTTGAGGATCTTAGCTCTCGCTTACCGTCATCAGGACTGCGTGCTTTCAGTTGTCTCAATCTCACTGGTGAAGGGCTGGCGTCTTTAAGTCTTGGAGAAGATTTCGGGGTAGGTACGCTCTTTGACGATGCCTTCTTTGAGTTGCCGGCTCTTGCAGCTGTTGCTTTTGCACTTGCAGGGCTTACAACTCGTGGAGATTTCTTTGGAGCTGGTGTTGTTGCAGGCGTAAGTACAGGGGCTGAGGTTTCTTTAGGTGACTTGCTTCGGGATGACGACATCGAGGCTTCTTTGTAGGTGCTTGAAGACCTTCTAGCTCTAGCGTATCGGGATCTCAGAGGAGAAGTCTCGACTTCCTCTGGTTTCGGGGTTTCTTTTGAGACACGGGGTCGTAAAGGTCGTCTGGGTGTTCGGTCGACTTCGGGAGCTACGTATTCTTCTTCTTCTTCCTCAACTTCGGACTCCGACTCCGTTGAAGGATTCAGTTGCCATTCTTCGTCATCTTTTCTCCCCTTCTTTGAGTTAGATTTAGTTCGCTTTGTAGACCGTTTCGCAGGTGTCTTAATTGTAGAAGGAGTAGTGGATGAGCTTGTGTCAACTTCTTCTTTACTTGTATCTATTGAAGCTGGTACAGCAGGAGATTCTTCTGTAATTGAAGACTCGTTGGTTTCGATCTTTTCTTCTGGTTCAGTAGGAGTGATTTCTGTCTCTGCTGACATTGATTCAGCAGGCTTCTCGACAGAACTCTCTGAGCTTGAAATATTCGGTAAAGATGTTTCTTCGTTGATTTCATTATTTTCCAAATCAGCTACAGCACCTTTCTTCCCTTTCTTAGCTTTCTTTTTGGGTGGTTCCTTTCCAGGTTCATCTATAGATTTAGACTTCAATGGTCTTCCTATTTTAATCCCTCGCTTAGAATACCCAGGTCGAGTTTCAGATGCACTACTTCCCGATTCCGTTGTGTCAACAATCGAGTTCCCTTTAGAGGATGCTGCTCGTTTCTTAGGAGCCTTTTTAGGGCTGTCTTCAGTCATCTGACCGATTTCTTCTTGAGCACCTTTCGCACCTTTTTTCGGAGTTCTTGGTTTCTTCGGAGTCTTTTTCGTTGACTGAGCAGGTTTGGCTTCAACATCTTGATCAGACAATATTGTTCCTTCATGCATTGTCTCCGGTGCACTGGAAGATGAGTGTTGCTCTTCCAGCAGCTTTCTCATGCTCGCTTTGGTACGAGGTCCTCGCTGCATGTTCTGCCAACACAAAATCATAATAAAAATCGTAAATATCAAGGAAATAAATAATTAAGTCATACTATCAATTCACGCAACGACACAAGGCACTTTCGTTCATATTTCTACTATTCTACTATTGAAGTTTACAACTCAACCTATTGATTTTTTCCTAGTGTACATTTCCTTGCGCTAAAACCAATTCTGCAGTCTGCAGTACACGATAAACTAAACATCACGCAATAGCCACGCATTAATATTTCTGTAGCTAGTATAATATCACTAAAATTGTGAAAATACCAACTTCTGAATCACACGTAATTCACAGAGTTTAATTTCGCCTAGTGTTTCTCAATAAATATTTCACAGTTCACTTTATCCGGCAGTACACAATAGTGCACAACAATATTTCCCTGTCAAACACCAGCACGACTTGAAATGAGATATTGAGAAGTGTTCACTTACCACAAGGCTTCTCTGAAGTTCTGGACTACATTTAAATTAAACTACCACTGAATTGACATTGCAAATTAAGAATAAATTTGATCACGGCTAGATTGTAAACATACGAATGACTTACACTGCTACACTAGCACTAAAGAAGGAATGAGTAGTAGCGAGCGTAGTTCACTTCGATGATACGACCATGCAGAAGCATCATTACGTGACCATTTACGAAAGACGAGTATCGTGGCAGATCGGAATTAGCGACTGATGGGAACTAAAGTGAATCTGACTCAACTACGAGCCCACTAAAAGGGAAACTACTTTAATACGAGTCTTTACTATGCCGAGGATAGTAGTAGGCTGATCTCATGTGCTTTGTGCTCCTTCCTCGCAGCACTAAAACTCCTCGCTTTTTGCAAACCCGTCATGTCCGAAGACCCACTGCACATCTTCGCCACTAAAGACATTTGCACACACATATTGACTTCCATCTCTCTCTCTCTCTCTGATTGATATACTATATGAAAATTATCTTTAACCATTTTTTCTTCGTACATAGTACTCACTGTGTCACAAATATGTTTGTGGTATGCAGTCAGTCAACCACTCAAGTGTACTATTTAACTATTTACTATTACACATTACAACGAGATCTTTGTGATGGTGACTTAACTCTCGCAAACCCTGTGCAGATTTTTCACTTTCGAGCTTGATTTTTAGTTTAACCTTTCTAGAACATTGCTGTTTTCAACTCGTGACTTATGATGTTTTTTACTCTACACTTTATACGAAAATAGATCTAGCCTGCTTAATACGAGACACGTCCAAGCAAATTAGTGCCCTAAGGTCTATAATCTAAGACGTCAGTTAAAATTCCGAATAACTCACCTGAAGTCTCACAGGAAGCATTTGTCCATTGTTAGCAGAAGAATTAACAGTGGAAGTCAGTGAAGGACTGGAAAGAGTTCTGGTGGTAGTGCTGCTACAGCTTCCACTGGGACTAGTAGATCCACTTCCATGAGGATCGCTGGCCACGTTATTACTGTTCGTAGAAGTTGATGGGGATCCGTAACTCGGGGGATGACTTTTATTAGATCCTTGCTCAATTATAGCATTCGCTTGATTGGGCAACCCACCACTACCATTTCCAACAGAAGTCATTCCTTGACTGGAGTTGACAGTCACGGAGGATGCAGAATTAGGAGAAGGCATTCCTCCCAAAGAAGAAACTGATTGTGCAGGAGTACTTCCGTAATTATTCATAGGGTGGCTGTTCATTCCAACTCCATTATTGTTGCTGACATGCTGAGGCATATTCAGCATGGCATTTTGATTTGGATGACTCAGTTGCTGTTGTTGGGAAGCAGAAAGGGAAGTCGGAGAATAATTAGGTTGGTGAATGGGAGGAGTGGGTGTGGTACTTTGCAAGGGATGCTGCATTTGCTGTTGTTGATGATGAAGACTTCCTTGCTGTCCATGCATATTCAGATGTCCCTGATGACTTTGCATTTGAGGTGTAGACTGATAATGCGGTGAACCCATTGGGGGCAAAGGTGTCGTTGGACTTTGAGGATGGGGACTTGGACTAGGACTCTGTTGACTCACAAATCTCGACAAGTTCATGAGAGCATGTTGCGATTGCATTTGTGGCTGCTGTTGCTGAACTTGAGACTGTTGTTGTCCAAGTCCTTGCGAAGTCATGGACGGTCCTTGTGGGGACCCTAAGGGAGCGACAAGCTGTGTCTGCTGTTGTTGAGTAGGCTGTGGTTGTTGGTGTTGCTGCATATAAGCGTACGGATTCGGACTTGGCGAATGTGCTGGATAGCCAGTCGCTTGTTGCTGCTGCGGTTGTTGTGTCTGTGGAGACTGCTGATAATATCCGTGGTGTTGTGACCATTGTTGTTGTTGTTGTTGCTGCTGCTGATGCTGCTGATAATGTTGAGGGGGTGGAGGAGTAGGATTAGCAGGTTGTTGTGTGTGATGATGAGCTGTCCCACTATGACCGTAATAATTGGTGTAGTACGGATTATGCTGCGGCGGTGGGTACGAGTGGTGGGTGTGGTGACCGTAATACCCGCTATGAGCATGCGGGGCTGGAGACATACTGGGTGGGGGGTGGTGCTGAATCGGTGGGGTTGGTGCAGGTGACGGCGGAGCCATTGGCGTGGGACAATACCGCTGCTGCCCTTGAACTTGCGGCTGTTGCTGCTGCGAATTAGTTCCCTGTGGATCCATCTTCATCCACAAGTCACTTTATTTCGAGTACTTATCAGTTCCTCTTATTCCACCATTACATCCGATGATCCATTTTCCCACTTCTGCAAACACACAAGAAGACCCACCGCAAAATTATTATCCTGGAATACTTTACACCTACTATTTACACTTATATTAAGTTTTTATAAGCCACACACTAACTTGTTTACACCAACAATTTAATCACAATTCTCCATAATATTTAAACTACTAATCTCCATAAAATTACTTCTCGGGAGTGAAGAAAAAAGGAAGTTGTAACCTATCAAAATGTAAATCCCCACAGGTTAACCAAACAATCCACCACTTTCTCACGATGCACTCTGACTACACAGCGAGAAGACAAAACACTTCTATTTAAGCTTAAAACCACCACACATCTTTCCTGCCTGTGCATCGCACACCTCATAAAAAACATCATCTGCATCTCACTCTACTTTTTACTTCACTTGTTGTAGTAGTACGTAAGTGTATAACGTGTGCAATCTGTAAAATGCAAACCAACTGCACCGTTCGCCATCCACTCGCACACCATCACCCGATATTCACCTAATTACCCGTCCAAACAAAATATACACACTCCACACTACACTCCTAACTCCCGAATTTCAAAAACCTACAACTCCTCCTACCCGTATTAAAATATAATAATTCCAACCCACACTTTTTGCAATATAATCTAACTCACTACCAGATTAAAATATCAACACTAAAACTCATTTCTAACTTCCAACTGCAACTTATGAGAATGCTTGTAACTTTCTCACCTGTTAAGACTTTCACTTAAGTTCCCACGCACCCTAAACCTAAAAACTGTTCACTCGTCTTTCCACTCGTCATAATTTTGGAAGTGTTACTTTTGGAGTCAGTTTTTGAAAATAAGTTTTCTATAGAATGTACTGAATGTAGAAGCAGAGGACTGAGAGAGAGACTGTTACCGACAGAGTTGGTAAATGAAGGAGAGAAGTGTTGGTGGATCGATTGTGTATAGCGGGAAGCGAGTCTCTGTGAGAGTCTCCTATATTCTCACACCCTCCGCACCAAACCATCAGCTTCCATCCATCCACCACCGTCTGCATGTCCACTCAACTTGTTTTCGTCTCACGATATGCGATGGATGGACACCGAGAAGAAGATGAAGCCAGACGCTCCTACTTACTACAAACTACAACTACATCTCCTTCCTACTCAACATCATCTTCTATTATATAACCTATATATAACTTTCCTCTTTTGTTATATCACTCACTCACTCCCAAGATAAAGAAGAAGAGTGACTTATTGTCTCACTTTTGACTTGGCCTTTTAATGTCTCCACCAGCAGGAAACTATATGCACCGGAGATGCATAGGAGTTCTCATTGCATTATAGAAAACTCGATTGTCGATTGGCCTTGAATAGGTTTCATAGGTTTTGTGTTAAGAAAATACACACGTAATGGTATGCATGACTAGATGGAGGGAGGGAGATTAGCAATTTAACGGATTAACGGAAGTTATATTCATGTTGAAGGTGATAAGGGTCAAGCAGAAAGAAAGGGATGATGGAAGAATTCTTGGGATTATTAGACGTGACTTTTATAGTTAAGAAGAGGAGAGGGAAGGGTGGAAACATAATAAGGTTATGGCATAGCTAAAAGATGAATAATATCAACATGGACAAGAAGAACAAAATAATTTCTCTGTTGACAGAATGTATATATGTATGAATGATGTACATTTGTGTGTATATATATTGTGCATAACTCGAGAAGTTACTCGAGAGGTCAGAGAGAGAGATCAGGAGAGAAATATGAGTCTCATGATGATGGATACGAGATGATGGAAAGTCTTTGCATTTGCTGTGTTTTTGTAAATACCTCTGTAGGTTTATTGCATTTCGTACAAGACTATACAGATAGTATTCGGTAGTATATCTGCAGATCATATTCATCATATTGAATGCCTGCAGAAGACTCTGTGTGGAGGAATATTCTCGTTCGTAGAAGCCTTCTTGACTCATTACAAGAGATGTGGCATGAAAGAGAGAGATGAGTATTACAACTGTGCTGGAGTTGGATGGAAGTTCGAATCCTTGAACATGATCCTTATAGAAAGAGAAACATATCTATCTACCTATATGCTATATGATATTATGTGAGGCGAGTTTTCACTCAACTAAGACTACAATTCTGCGTATACATATAGAACGTACAAGCTCCAACTACGAAGATTAAGCCATGGACATAGTTCTGATAGCTCTCTTACATTGCTAGAAGCTACAATCTATTAGACTAGGCGAAATAGAGTAATTTTTGTTGTATACCCAACACACGGGAGAGTTTGGGATGCTTGGAAGGAAAGGACAACCGTGACAAGATGGATGTTGCTTTAGACTTGGTGTTGGAAGTTTGGAAGTGAATAGTGGAAGGAACAACGGTGCAGAGATCCATAGAACGAAGAAGTTGAAGTTGGAAGTGAAAGAGAGTCTCATGGTTTTGCTGCCTCTGCTGTTAGAGTCGGTGGTGGTGGTAGTGGTGGTTTGTGGGATGGTGAAAGCAATCGTATAATTCTGCTAGGTGGATAGTCATATTCTACGTTCTACAACCAAATCTCCTTCATAAACGAAAAACGAGACAGACACAGAGAGAGCAACGGCAAGACACACTGAGACTGTGAGACGCACCGAATGAGTCCGAGAGAGATTGGAGAGAGAGAGAGAGAGAGAGAGATGCTTTCTCCCCAAGATAAACTTTATACAAGTATTTATATGTGAGACGATTTCATTAGAAGCTTAGCCATCGTGTTTTATCTTTCCCTGTGTGTAGTGCGGATTCGGATTATATAGAAAGGATGGAAAATGCTTAATAAAGCTCAAAGAGCTGAGGATGCTTAGAAGTGATGAATAGACAGAGAGAGAGAGAAAGGAACCGAAGCTTTCTCTACACACTGATAGAGTATTGATTAAAAAGGGAATGTCGTCCTTTTGTATTTTTATTATTATCATTACATTGAACTAATCTGGAGGAGGGATAAACAGGATGTCTCCAGGAGATGCCAGGGCAAGAGTGACATATACGGAAGTAGGTTGACACAAATTCACTCCCAGGGGCTAGTTAAGGCTATTTTTGTCCAGCTACAGTTTACACTTGGAAGAAAAATTCTCCACGTAATCCCTCGTCACATCTTTCACTGATGCGACTCCTGTTATTGCCACATCACATATTATGTGAGGTACCAAAAAAACATGACACAAAATACGCAATAACTCTGTAAGCCGCCTACCTGCAAGAGCTAAAGTCAAGTCAAACTCTTCCTTGAATATTTGCAGGACTTTTTTTGCCCCAGCTTCCCCGTTTACAGTTAATCCCCACAGAAGAGGCCTTCCTGCGAATACCTGGAAGTTAATGAAAACATCGAAATGTTTCATTAATCTCGTGAGGTTTGACATGATTTGCGACAGATTACTTTCACTTTGCATTCATTACCATATTTGCTCCCAAGGCTATGGCTTTAAACACATCTGCTCCGGTGGAGACTCCTCCATCCAAGTATACTTCACAACGACCTCTCACTTGTTTCACGATTTCAGGAAGCACGTCAATCTAAGTCGAGTATGCAAATTAAATTGTAAAGCATTTCTGCACTGCCAAATGTAAGTAACTCACAGTTGCATGGACAGTATCGATTTGTCTTGCTCCGTGGTTGGAGACAAAGACTCCGGCTACTCCGTGAGAGATAGCAATCTCTGCATCTTCTCCTGTCATTATGCCTTTCAGTATAATCGGAAGTCGAGTTATGCTGCAAGTGGCAAGGTGTGGATGAACTATTTCATTTTGCATGATTTTGTGTTTGCATAGTTCGACGCTTTACCTTTTTAGCCACTTCACATCTTCCCATGTTAAACTTTGATCAAGAAGTTTATCGTGAAAGCCAAAAGCATTGTCATCACTCTTGTCATTCATAGCACTTGAGTTCTCAGAACCTTCCCGGAAGTTGGCTAACCTAATCAAAATTAATTAGCCCAATCAGTTTGCTGTATCCTTCTTTTCTTTTACTCCAAATCCTATAGCAAACCTCAAGTGAGGAGGTAGACGGAATCCATCTCGCAGGTTAGCTCTTCGTCTTCCAAAGTAAGGAGCATCAACAGTAAGAACCAAAGCTTCAAAGCCATGATTTTCTGCTCTCCTGATCAAATCTAAGGACAGGTTTCTGCGAGAGAAAGAATATAAACACATTTCATAAGTCATTCCGGATTTATTTAATACAAAGATCTCGTACCTATCTTTGTAGACGTAAAGTTGAAACCACTGTCTCCCTGTTGGAGATGCTGCAGCTACTTCTTCGATGCTGCTAGTAGCAATTGTGGAAAGAATAAAGATCGTCCCCATCGATGCAGCAGCTGAGGGGCCATTTAGAGGGGGTTACTTTCACCCTATGAACACAATCTCATTTTAATCTCTACCTCGTGCATTAGCACATTCTCCCTCGGGATGAGCCAGCCGTTGCATCGCTGTGGGAGAAACTCCCAAAGGGAAGGCAACAGGCTTTCCCAGCACAACGGAGGAAATCGTCCTTTGGGACACATCACGAAGCATTCTCGGTCGGATGATCCATCTATTACATTTTAGCACGCAACCAATTATTTTGTTGACATAGTTGATTTAAAGATCTAAAATTAAAGTTAATTAATGTCCACCTCTGAAACGCAGTTTTGTTGTCTCTTAGTGTTATCTCATCATCTGCTCCACTTTTGTAGTATTGTAAAGCGTTGTTATCTAAGAGCCTCAGAGCTGCTGCTTCAAAATCCCTTATGCAAACTAGTTTATCCATGCTGGTAAAACAAATTCGCGAGTTTCTGAAAGGCAAACAAAAACAGACATTGTAATGAAGAACAATGCGTTACCAATTACAGGATTTACCTTACCCAACCGAATACCTTATTTTAGCGAATACTGACAGTATGCTATAGAATGAAAAATTACGCCCTACCATTTGCTACTTCATCCAATAATTAACTTTATATTCTAATGCTAAATGTTTCCTCCAGAGCAGAAACGAGGGTGCTGGAGAGGAATATGCGGATATTGAAAGGGAGAGTACTAGTGGTTTCCTGCAGGATTTCCATTCAAAAACTATTGATTGGAGGTAATTAATAATTGCGTTATGAGGGAGTACTCTGAGAAAGAGGTTTTGCATGCGAACATTTTTAATTGCACTCTCCGAATATTAAGTGCTGGTCAACCGAGAGGAACCCAGACACTCGGGACTATTTGCAAACCCGGTGTATCGAGTTATTTCAGCAATTCGTAGGGTGAACTAATTACCACCTGCCTACAAATAGTTCATTTAATTGTTTTTAACTCTTTACCTGAAACACAAGAAGAAGTATCAAGTTAAGTCAAGTTAGTAGTAATTAAAATGAAGAGCAGTCGCTGAGCAAGCTGCAGGCACTGAAACTAATTGTGTCACATGCATGAAGAAGAAGGTCTAATTAAATACATGCTGGCTTATCTGTTGAACTTGTGACCTTTAAAGTATGTTGATATGTTGATTTAGGATTGGTAGATTGTAGTAATCCCAATGAGTAGTAAGTAGTCTTATCGTTTATTCGTTTGGACAGTTTGTATATAGTGTGCAAGGTCTAATTATGAAGAAGAAGAAGGAGTGACTATATGAAATGTTAATTCATCATAAAGTGCTCTATGATTTAAATGCATTCAAGCCAGATACAATAAATAAAAGCTTTTATTCTCATGCTTATACGTAGAATTCATAGTGTGCATATTTGATATTTGTGAATGGCATATTATAATATTCTATTGATTATTATAACGATTACACAGATATGAAAAAGGCAGCATGCAATTTCGTGGAGTAAGTTGC